>PQWD01010453.1:0-35123 GCA_019425675.1 Leucinodes orbonalis
ATCGAGGCCGCATTACCGGATGGTTAAAAGGAATCGGTATTCATACCACGAATACCATTTACTTTCTCGGCCTAAGCCTGTTAGTTGTAAGAAGCTTTTATAAAATAGCTTTACCTGAGTTTATATATTGAGCTTCAAGACATCAGCCGATAGGGATCTTAATTGATAGTTTAATTTAAGCTACTTTTTCGAAGTATCAATACGACTTCATTTCACTATATTTTTACAACACTATGACGTTACGGTTTTAGATTTAGTACCTACCTTTTTTATTAGTAAAAAGTAAAGGATTGAATTTGCGGATATTTATATCTTTTAGGATTTTTTTAAGAACTGAGATGTAATCTTAGATCAACAATTAACTTACTAGATGCACAATCTCACTCAAAAAGGGCAAAAGTCTGCCCATCACTTCAGATGGGCAGAATTATCATTCATAATCACGTTGCTCGCTACCTACATGTCATAGTAGTATGCTCGTGCTTTTGATTTGTACACTTTCTATGAAGCGTCCTTGTAAAGATGACCTTAGAAATCGCAACAGTTTTCTTAAGCCTTAGACTTTCTCAACTTACCTGCCCTTAATCATGCTCTAGTCAAATACCAAATGACTATGAACTTTAATTAAATACATATTTATAGTCGAAACCCAATGAAAATTTTGATCACGGCAGGCCTGGCTCACGGTTTATAAATACTCTCTAATAATTCTCATATATTTTCATTCAAATATTCAGTTCAAGAAAGGGGACCCGCAAAATATTTTTTATTTAAGTTTCTAAGGAAAATCTTACTTAAGTTCAAAAATTTTCAACAGCTAAGTTCTTTAGTTTCGCTGAAAAGTGGCTTTGACATAAGACGGACGGAATCTATAAGGGTTCCGGTTTTGCTATTTGGCTACGGATCCCTAAAAAGGTGTAGCTAGATATCTAACAATGGTTGATAGTTTCGTTAATCTTCACTTGGAAATACTGAAGTTCTGTAGTTAAAAGATGGCCAACTGATAAAATCTACATTTGAATTGGAAGTCAGAATGTTTCGCAGATAAAAGTTATTTAGTGCTTTACTAAGATAAGAGTTATTTAAAGTAAGCGTATTTCACAATTCTAACCATAACTGAACCCACTGGATACTGTGACTTTAAAACTTTAGTTAACAATTTGAGGATAGGTGATGAGATCAGTGGCTTGTACTTACTACTGTTACGCACTATAACGCGAATAGGTACCTAGTTACGCAGTATAGAAGGTCGCCATTTGTTGTTGTCTTTAGGGAATCGTACTATACCAAACTAAGAATTCGTCAGTTACCCGCGTTTTTGTTAGGGGACGTTAGTTACGTATTTCAGATAGCAATCTCAAAATCTCCGCATTAAAACCTGCACGATGTGACTTTCACTGTTGGCCCCGTTAACTGCGTCTTTGATTATTGTTTAATGAACAAGTACCTCCCATGGCGGGTTAGACCATTCACAAAAAAATAGTTAAAGCGCGAGAGCAGTCGGTAAATTCACACTGCGAGTACTTGAATAATTGGTAGTTATTTGTATCACGTTTTTACTGTAATGAGTTCTTTTTGTTCCATTACATTCTTTTCGTGTATCTTACACATTCGGTTAAGGAGCCATGCGACCCTTTCCAATTTGAAAATGTTTTAGTAAATAACCTAAGGACGGCCTGTAAGTTAAATAAAGTATAGAATAAGTTAATGTTACGAAATAATAATGGGGACCGAGAAATCTGAATCTTTCTCACCCGGTGAAGCTGTGAAGGCCACCTTAGGCCAAAAACGAGAAGTCCACCTGAAGAAATATTTCATCTAAACCTGGATTAATCTTTCTGTTCAAATAATCAGTTCAATTTACCTGCAATTATTGTGACGTAAATTCATAATGGGAGCTTACAGGAGCGTCTTGATGATACAGCAGCTAGCGTGTTCGGTTGAAACCTGAAAGCAACTACATACCTCAATAAATATCTATACATATAAATAAAATTGGAGTGAATGTTGGTGATATTGAGATATTTTTTTTCTTCATGCTTATCAATATACAACGGCAATTAAAAAAATATTGTCGATCTGTCGTCTGTTTGTTCCCAGTGATCTGTGAAATGTCTCGACACACTTGGACGGGATTTTTTTTAAAAAGCCTTGTTCTTTATAAAAATAATGTTGATCCACGCGTCGCGTTAGCTGCGCGCTTTGACGAAGCGATGTTAGATTATGTTTTACTGCGGGAAAATATCTTTATATCGCGGGCACAGCTTAAGAATTAAAAATATCACCTGTGTGCTTCGGAAAGCACGTGAAGCTTCTGGTTCCGGCAACTACTTACAACTGATATGGCAGATTTCTATCCACCAAACTAAACCACATTGGGCCCGGGTGATGGTTACGGCCTAATCTCTCCATAGCCATGCTGTGGGAAGGGCTACGCAACAATTATTTACACGTGCTTCCATGGACAGAAGAAAGAAAGACAAACCTTTTATTGACCTTTGACAACAATACAAAATTGAGCCGAATCTTTCCATGTTTATGGAGAGATTTGGCTGTAACCGCCACGCGGCTCAATTTTGGTGTTAATGGCTACCATCCTAAGGTAGAAGTCGGGAGTGAAGGCTTAAACTTCTTTCCTAAGCACAGAGGAACTCAAGATGATATTTACGGACATCCATCCTATGCTGACCGCTGCGATACTTGCTTGATCGTAAAAAGTACTTGCCGCGATACCGTTACCGTCTGGCATATAACAATAATGAAATATTTTTTCTCTGCTCTGATAAATGTGTCCGTGATAATTGTATAATTACATAATTACTGAGATTATAATAACTTAATGTATATAGCCGTTAAAGATTTATGTGTTGCCTTCTTTGTCATTTATTATGGCACTTAATAGTGTTAATTGCAAACTAATAGAAGATTTAATGACGTTAATCCGTAACACTTTTACTGTGTTACTTTAAGGACCTTATTTTTTTGGTGCATAAGTTTTATTACAATCTTCAATCATCTACACTAGTTTCTGTGATCGAAGATTACGATACCCTGTTATTGTACGTTTTACGGCAATTTTATGTGATTAAGGTATTATTCCGAATTAGAAAATTGTTGTGGCAGCCGGCGAACCTACGTCACTAGACTGATTGCCATTGCAGCAGCCGAGTTCTGCAGTGGAGACCGCATCTTAGCTAGCATAACCTAGAACGTCTTACGTCCTGTTGGTTAGACAACTTGTTGCAGCTGGTTTAGGAAAATAAAGGAAGAGTTAGAAATTAAGTGAGCGTACAGGAAATGGTACGAAATGGGGGACGTTAGTGTATTTTTTCAACAATAGTCATAGAGTGAAGCAAAGTTTGGTGTAAATAGGCGGATTAAATAATCTAAAACTTCTCTCTTCAACCTATTGCAGTCCACTGCTGGACATAGTTGATCAATATTAGATCACATCTTCCATACCATCAAGAGAAATAGAGCAGTCAAAGACTATAATATATATTATATCTATCTATTGCCTATCGACTGTAGATATCGTGTTTTAGTAGTTATATTTTTTTATTAATCGTAAATAATTTATCACCGGTATTAATCATAAAACTGAATATATTAATTTTTTTTTCATCGCTTTTGCACTCTCAACACAATGTACCTGGGTGATTGTGTTTTTTTACCACCAAGTAAGCTCTTTACTTATTTGACCCTTATAGCATAAATGGTTTATTATAAAAAAATATATGAGCACAAAATATGTGCAAAACAAAATCAAATATTTGTCACGTCATTACAAGGGAGGCCGTTTAATCGATAGCAATGATAAAATATTTTTCGAACGTATGTTTACTTAAGATATTTGTAACAAACAATCCTATATGACAATATGCCCGTGTAATACCTACTTACATGTAATATAAGTTGTGCGTGCTTTAAGGGTATATAAATTTCAATATTACGATCACCGAGACGTGCCGTGATTGCGGCGACTGCCACGTGACGTGCCACATACGTGATCTTTTGTGGAAATTACGGGAAATTATGAAATTACCCAATATTTCTTTTATTCGTGTAACCGAGCTGAAGGGGCAATCAGAAACGCTCATAGTCCTAGGATCCATTCCATAGGCCGAAAACACTTCTTGAGCGGAAGATAACCTCTAAGCTTAAGCTGAGGCAGGACCCATTTGACCACAAATTACGTTTTATTTTTTAATTTTGTAAGTTTTTTATTTGTTTTTTTTTTCTCTATACTTTCCTTTTTTACGTGTTTATTATACTGTTTTTTTCGCAATTGTATTGTTATGTTTTTGTGGTCAAATAAATGATTTTTCTTTCTTATTTTCTTTTTAAAGATGGTAATAACTTCCGACAGTTGGAAGTGAAAATGAATGTGAATAGTTTTATTCTGATGTGAAAAACGGAATGGTGAAAGGGTAATGAGTTGGTCACGTATATCGCATAACAGATGGCCGTTGGAGCAGACGAGTTCTAGAGTGGAGACCGCGTATTGGCAAACGTAACGTAGAAAAACGAAGGATCATGATATCTGGTGCAGTATGGGGGAGACTAACATCCATCAGTGGTACATGCGATAGGTTGAAGTAATGTGAAAAATGTAAGCAATCAAGAAAAAACATAACCCTCCTGCGGCAATCGGGTAAAAATTTATGGTAAATGTCAAATGTTGCTTATAATGCTATACTAAAAAGTGGATCATAATTATTAGTTTTTTTTTTATTATTTAAGTTCATTATAATATAAATTATAAAAAGTGCAGGTGCTTGCTTGTCACGTAAAGTTCGTTAGCTACTGTATCCAGTGATATCACTGCCTTTCTTCATTCAGCCAGCTATAGCCAAAGTATATCTCTCATGGAGGGAGAAATAGATGAGAATGTGAGTGTCTTAAATTAATGTGTGTACCCAAGCAAAATTTTTTATTAATGATTTTCCTCAGAATGGTAGTGTATTTACCAAATAATATAATACAATTTTACTATTAAATCGCGTTAGGTTAAAATACCTATGCAACAATTTTGCGGCAAAATAAAATGTGAGAACCAGGATCGCTGCAGAAATATCATGACAAATAACCATAATTTAGGCAATAATTATGAGAAAAGAGCAAGTATGTTTATGAGACACCACTCTAACAGCCATAGCCAATACCATTCCACTCAAGGAATACCTTTCCCACAAATGTGTTCAAATAAAAGGTGAGGTTTGTTGACCATTCTCTGCTAAATCTTGCCCCGTAGCCGGTTCTTACGGCACCCGAGGGAAGAGCAGAGGCGGTGACGTTATCATCGCAGACGTATTTGTGCAGGCAAGTTTTACCGCCGAAACGCCTTGAAGCTAAGCGTTTAAAACGATAGATTTTTCATTGTGTCAATCCTGGCGGTCAAAGGGTTAACTATTTACCGCCATATAATAAATAATGCGATTCAATCTGCATGTATACATTCGTTGATATGGATCTAAAAGTATCAAAGAGGGCACCCGGTTGTAAATCAGCCACTCAGTGGTTACCAAACTATTGCTCATATTGCTACGTGCATCTAATGATAAAATTCCCGAAAGAGTCAGCTGATTACAGTATATTTAGATACAAATAATGGACAATGTTGACATTAATCTCAGGTAATGGAATAGAAAGTGAGTTGTGTGTGTAGCCCCCAATGGTGTATAAGTCTGCACGTTGAGCTAAGACCGCTACGGAATCCGGGGTAGTGATTTCGAAGCCCACAAGTAGACCGCATATTGCAATGCTGGGGCCACAAAAAGGGTAATCGTGCTACCCCGAACTTAAGGCGAGCGAGGCCGTGGGCAAAAGCTAGTGAATAATAAGCGAAATTAAAAGGTGTCTTTTATTCATCTGCATGGTGGATGGATGTTTTTTTTTCATTTTACCGAAATATAATCTTTATTGTTCTTATTTCACTGCTTCTCGAACACAAAAAGCCTGTCCTTATCTGTTGTTAGAGTATTATAGAGCTACCATTGTGGTAGCTGACGGTTGACCTAATTTACCACGTCATTTTGTTTTCGTTTTGTTTCTAAGTGGTACATTGATGAAATGGCTATTTTAAACATTCGGCTATATTTTTAACAGTCATAGCTCTGAGCAATTTAAAGTACAAGTACCTATACTATATATCCCAAATTGATTTGTTTTTAAAGAATCCTTCGTGTTACAAATAGTCAAAAGTAGACGCATTGTTGTTGTTTGTATTGGAATATGTAATTGATAAGATTATATATGATTATATCTTTATAATTTAACCAAAAAATTAAAAAAACCTTGTGTAAAGAGGTACTAAGCGATATTTATTATTACGCTTTAAAATTCTTGGCATGTGATTCGATTGTTTTTAGCGCAGCTGGTTATCAAAAATTCAGTATCTAATTAATAATTTTTAATGCTTCATCTAAGTTACTAGCTTTTGCCCGCGACTTCTTCGGCCCAGAAGTGGTATTTTCAGTAGCTTGTACGAGCATGGCATTCAAATAATATCGTAAATAAATTATATCAAACAAAGAAAAAATCTGACGATTCTGCACGAATGTTTGTTGTGGATTAATCAAAGATTCTTGAAAATATTATTTCACTTTATCAAAATTAAGCTTATTCAAGTCCCTGATATCCCAAGATAATGACCTGTATTTAAGTTCCACAATAAAGGTAAATATAATCCAGTTTAATGGTATGTGATTATCAGTAATGACTGAATGAATTATGCATATCATCTATATTTCTCTGAATATTTTGAATAATTAATAGTATTGCTTCAGCAAATACGTCATAATTACCTAAAGTATTTAGTATTTTATTGTTGCAATAAATAATTTAATACATAATCAATTAAACTTAACCTACTTGAAGTGTATACGGAGTTTCATACATTTGGCTTTTCGATTAAATGGTCCATGTGTAATATATTTTTTTTATAAACAAGACTATGAATTATGCTAAAATCTGCACATAAATCCACCTTTATATGAATCGAAGGTTAAACCTTCCAGGGTAGACCTATTATAGTATCGTATAAGGCCGTCCTTGCGATCGAAGGCATGGTTTTGACCTTACAAAGCTTGCGCCCTTCTAACTCTGACACGAGGAACTTGAAACAATCTCAAACATCCATGGTTCTAATATTAGGTACAATAAATGGGATTCAATGCCAACGACGTTTATTTGTTGTGTCAACATTGTAATAAAACGAGACTTCTCGAAAATAACACAGAATAACACGGGATGAAGTGTACGCTATTATTTAACCTATGAGTTTATTTTTTAACCTAAGAATGTGACTACTTGGATGTGTTTTTAGAAACATAATCAACAAAACAGGGAAACAGAATGTAGTTGTATTTTTTTGTTATTGCTAGTATGTACTATATAGTCTCTCTAATAAACTTATTTAGTCTTCAAACTTATCAACTTTTTAATAAATAAAATCTAAATTCTAAATGTGACAAAGCCAAGGTAACTCAAATCTCATTTATAAAAAGTAAGATGGCGTTTTGCCAATGACATCGACATTTTCGGGTTTACGTCATTAAATAGTTAAACATCCTAAGTCTTCAGCACTCTTCAGTATGGTTAAACGAGGCCATTCATGGGTGCCCTCAATAACCACCTATATTCTCATTGTACAAAACACGTGTCTCGAATATTTTAATGATTCTAAACCGATGATTATCATTGAGTATTATATTTGTAAAGTAGAGTTCTGGAAGATGGCCCCAAGTTCTAGGACGTTGTCGTGTCTTATTTTTTTACTCAATATCTAAAAGTAATATTAGTTACATGCTTAATTCATATAGTTTTTCTTTACTGCTGCCACTTGAGGTTAATGCTTTAAGTAGTCAAAAATTGAGTGCTAAATTCATTAGAATATATTCGTTGTATTGAGCTTTATTTAAAAAGCCCCTAATTTAGGGAGTCTTATATTTCTGATATCTCTGGTCTTGCAAATGTATATTTATGACAGTCACATTATAAGCATTAATTATTTTGTGATATAAGTAAGAACGGCTCACATGTGTCATCTGCAAAAGAAGAAGGAGAGGTCCGAATTATTACGAATTTAATTAAATTACATTGATTTTCCTACTCCTTGGCTGTCTATTTATTTATTTATTTAGGACAGTTATACAGACATACATTTATTACATTGACAATATACATTTGTAAGCGATACAAGCAAGTAGTAATGCCTTAATTACAAACTGCCACAACAAGCACAGATGACATGGAAGCAGTTTTGCAAATTAAAGTTAAACAGAATTTAACGTAAATAAAATACTTTAAAATAAAAATAAAATACTAACCTAGAGTATAGGTTACAAGTGAGTACAAGAATAACAAAATTATGCTTAGATATAATTAAGACTGCCCCTTAAGAATATTAATCAACGTTCTTTTGAACTTTGTGAAATTAGTCTATAACATAAAGCAAATATTATTTTAAATTGAAATATATTTAAAGAATATTAATCAATAATACAAAGTCGTCAAGCTACACGCGTGCCTATTTGAAGTTAGTTACGGGACAAAGATTACGTCACAACATAAATTGTAAATAGTTTATCATCATTTCCATGGCCACCCCGGACCGTACCGTTACCTAACGTATCTCACCGGTTACGTAATATTATCAACTTCCTAGTAAATAGACATTTGTTGTTCATTTCAGACAATAGTAGTCTTCCTTCGGGAACTCGCGCCTTTTGGTCTCTTGCCAAAGCCATCCAGGGAAACTTCTGTGCGCCATCTTTTCCACCTCTGCACATGGGAGATGATTTATTGGCCCATAACGCAAAAGAGAAAGCCGATCTCTTAGGCAAATTCTTTGCGTCCAACTCATTCCTGGATGACAGGGCCAGGACCCGCCGATCTTGCCAGAGTGTAACACCAAAATGCCGAACATCCGTTTCCACCAAAAAGCAGTGCGGTCAGCACTGCTATCCCTGGATGTCCACAAATCGAGCGGGCCCGACGGAATCTCTCCTATTGTTCTCAAGAAGTGTGCCCCGGAGTTGGCACCGGCAATTACGCGGCTCTTTCGGCTTTCTTATTCCTCCGGCGTAGTCCCGACCTCATGGAAGACGGCTTTGGTGCACCCGATCCCTAAAAAAGGTGACCGCTCAGATCCGTCCAACTACAGGCCAATAGCCATTACCTCCCTGCTCTCAAAAATAATGGAATCCATTATTAACGGTCAACTCCTCCGGTATCTTGAGGGTCACCAGTTGCTTAGCGACCATCAGTACGGCTTCCGTCAGGGTCGGTCGGCTGGTGATCTCTTAGTTTACCTGACGCACCGATGGGCACAGGCGATCGAAAGTAGGGGTGAGGCTGTGGCTTTTAGTTTGGACGTTGCGAAGGCCTTCGATCGGGTTTGGCATAAAGCGTTACTATCAAAGCTTCCATCCTACGGGCTTCCCGAGAAATTATGCGAATGGGTCACTAGCTTCTTAGCTGACAGAAGCATAAAGGTCGTAGTTGACGGCGAATGCTCTGACCTCATGTCTGTTAATGCTGGTGTCCCGCAAGGCTGTGTGCTATCACCTACGCTGTTCCTCTTGCACATAAATGATATGCTACAAATCAGTGGCATTCATTGTTATGCGGATGACAGTACGGGTGATGCGTTATACACCGGCCGCGCTAACATTTCTCGGGAAAACGTCATTGAAAGCCGAAACAAACTTGTGTCTGAAATCGAAACGTCGTTTGAGAAAGTATCAGACTGGGGTAAACTTAATTTGGTCCAATTTAACCCCAAAAAGACGCAAGTTTGCGCATTCACCGCAAAAAAATTGCCTTTTGTCACATCGCTCTGTTTCGAGAGCACTCCTTTAACTGCCGCAGCCAGTATCGAGATTCTTGGTGTCGACATATCGAGCGAAGTCCAGTTTCGTGGCCATCTAGAGGGTAAGGCTAAATTAGCCTCGAAGAAGCTTGGCGTGCTCAATAGATCGAGACGGTATTTCACACCGGCTCACCGCCTGCAACTTTATAAGGCGCAGGTTCGACCTCTAATGGAATACTGTTCTCATCTTTGGGCAGGGGCTCCCCAGTACCAGCTTCTTCCTCTAGACCGCATTCAGCGAAGAGCGACTCGAGTTGTCGATTGCCGTGATGTTTCGGCTAGGCTTGACTCCTTGGCGCTGCGAGATGTAGCTTCATTATGCATTCTCTATCGCATATACCATGGGGAGTGCTCCGGGGAACTGTTCGGTCTGATCCCTGCCGCCTCTTTCCGCCATAGATCTACGCGGCAACTCTACCACCCCCACCACCTTGACAGTTGGCAAAGCACTACAGTGCGCTTTAACAGAAACTTTCTGCCCCGCACCACAAAATTGTGGAATGAGTTGCCGCATGCGGTTTTTCCGGACAGATTCGACCTGCAAACCTTCAAGAAAAGAGCGTACTCTTTCTTAAAAGGCCGGCAACGCATCTTGTAGTACCTTTGGTGTTGCAAATGTCCATGGGCGGCAGTATTCACTTTCCATCAGGTGATCTGTCTGCTCGTTTGCCCCCTATACTATAAAAAAAAAAAAAAAAAAAAAATAGTAATGTTGTTCCTAAGAGCAATACCGTACCATCAACTAGTATAAAAATCTTAAAGCGTAGATACTCGTACATGTTATATGGATTGCTAAATATATACACACTGATTTTTGAAATAATAGATCACTTTTTCAAGTATTAATTTTTTAATGACATTTAGTGAACGGGACGGTCAGTCGTCTCACCTGGTGCTAAGTGATACCTACGCCTGACCATGACAAATACTGTGTTGAAAAAAATGAATAGTTAGTCATTATTTTCCGTCAACACTGCCCTGCGCCCGTCACCCGAGACAACAGATTTTAGGTCTCTTATACCCGGTAATTTTACTAGCTACAGTGCCGCATCAGATGTGCAAAATACTATTACGGGACGATATCTGAAACGGCAGAGTACCTATCTAGACGACTCAATGCCGGGTCTACCACCTAGAATTATACTTCATCATTTGCACCCCGAAACAGTGGAATATGCTGCCGGGCTTAACATTATCTGAAAATTTAGATTTATTTGAATTTTAATAAAAATGTATTACTTATTGTAACGTTTCTTAGATTTGGGGGCACAGTAGTGCCCCCGCCAAGACGATACAAGCGAAGCGAAGGAATTTGATGAAGTAAGGGTCGGTAGAGTTACGTCGTGTAGATTAAGAAGCTTGGTTCTACATTAGATCTGATATTTTTTTCAGAGCGCAATCCTTATGTGTCTTGGCAACATTTACATGACTTTTTTATAATGGGATTGGGCTTGGTTACAAATTAATTTTAAATATTTGACTGATAGTAAAAGTTTTCTCAAAATCTGAGTGTTAGAGACTTTATGCAGTTAAAGATTTATCTTATAGCTAAATGCGGATGATAAGATTCGACACCTACCACCTGTTGCCAAGGCATTGCGCGATAAGATCAATGTCACATCGTTGACATTATGATAGATTTATCCGTAATTATATTCAACTCCTTACCTGGGTGCCTCCATGGTCTTGTGCAGTGACGTGCACAGACATTATGAGTAGGGTATGCAAAGTGAGTGACACTAAGTGCAAAAACAATAAATAACTATCATATTTATTAAATTGAGTGCTGAAAAATGGGCGAGTAAGTAGGAATCATTTAATATGTTGGCGATTTTCCGGGTTGTCTGAACACATAGGGTATGCACGGCTTATATGCATATATGGAATGCACGCCACTGGTTTTCTGGTGTGTACGTAGGGTAGTAGTACAGCAGGCAAGTTTATTTTACGAGCGTCGTATAAACGCACACATGATTTCGAAAAGACTGATATTTTTTTGATAGAGTGATACATGGTGGGATTTGAACCTACACCCTCCAGATTAAAATGCAACAGTCCACACCAATGAGCCACCCACGCTCTCGTTTTCGAAAATGCCTTACTCATAATAGGAGTAGGTATGACAAATATATCCACCACAGCGGCGAATAGTGAGCTGACTTTTGAATATAAGTGTGGAGACCTAAACTATCCAATAAAATTATTCTTTTCAATCACTGTAAATTAGTTTTACCGTTTTCCTAAAGTTGTGATATGCGCTTAGTTTCTTATATTATTTTCCCTATCAGATCGATTACAGTGCTTCCGCGTGCGTGCAGGTTTAGCCATGATATTTTTATACTGTTTTATGCTGTTTTTCGATTAACAAGCCTGTAATCTTATCGTACCATCTTTATTATAGTTATAATTAGATTAACAATTAAAATAACATACCTTACCATACATAGAATCAATTAAAAAGAGAAAAGTTTCTATTATAGTATTTGTCAAAGGTAGTGTTAATTAGTGTTTAATTAATCGTTTGGAAAAATAACATGTTTGTCTTTAACGACTTTGCGATTTTTCTCCATTGTTTTCAATAATTGGTCTGATAAAAGACTGAAAGGATACAATAGACTATAATAAAATGTATAGGTAAGTATGAAAAACAAGCAGTCACCAAAATGTAGCACTTAAATTATGTCAAAAAGTAAAAAATCTAAACTGTTTTTCAGTCGAGAATCGAGAGTATATTTTTTCTAGGTGAGCATGTTCTTCTAGACTTCAACGATGCTGAAACCAGGGCGGCGATACCATAGGCTGTCTTATATCCTATATTTTTGAGGAATTTAATATTTGAAAAGGTAGAGTTCAGTGACATTTGCGTTTCAGAGGCAAGTGTGACTTTGGCTAGAGGGCTTTGCGTTATAAGGTTATACAATAAAGATGTACGACCTTTCATTAGAATCCATTCAATTAATGCGTATTCACTTTCAAATTTATGATGTAAACGATGGTACTCGGCATTTGCTTTGCCACACTTGAGTTTACTATCTAAAATGAGCAGTTTCTAAATATTTTAAGGATATTTAATAGAAAAGTATTTTTGTAAGTAAAAAGTCTACTGCTGCTCTATACACCGACATAATTATTAAGTATAATGCTGATTGTATTTTGTCGCACTGACATTCACACAGCGCCATTTAGCCCCATATAAATTGAGGTCTTGTAGTTAGGGTACTAAACAACTGATAAATAAATAAATAAATATCCACTGACATTCACACAGCGCCATCCAGCCCCAAGTTAAGCGTTAAGCCTGTATAATGGGTACTAAACAACGGATAAACATACATATATAAATTTTTTTTTGTAAATACATACATATTAAACATAGAAAACACCCAGACCAAAAAAGACACAAATGTTTTTAATGCCCGGGGATCGAACCCTTGGTGTAATAGCCGACGTCTCTACCATTACACAATATGGGTCGTCAAATGTATGTAGTGTTCAAGTTTGAGCTTTTCTTATCCAGCCTCCACCAGCGACCTTTTGTAAGTCGACGGTCCATCGGGCCTTTTATATAGCCCTATTTTACAACTACATTGATATAATGGCAATGGATCTAAGCGATGGCGCCGCGCAGCCATCATTGCGGCATCAACCTTGACATTTCATTGTTTTATAGAGATGGAATAATGAGAATATATTAGTGAAATACTTTCGCTCCACTAGTTTGGTTCAAATGCCACTAGGATAATGATAGTGTACGTTGCGATAGCGAAGCAATAGTTACATTTGCACAATCATTACGTATAGGTACGTTAAAAATATTAGCCCTGATAATGAAAATACATGTATGTACAAATAAATAAAATAGAAACCCACTGATATTCACACAACGCCGAAACTAAAGAAATGTTAAACATACAGATTTTTTTTAAATACATATGTATATATTATACATATGAAACACAGCTCATTAGACGTCTCATCGAGGGGCACGAGCCTAACCGTAAAGGGTGTAAAGGCCTTTACGCCTTTGTCGTCCACGCGGGCCCAGTGCGGATTGGCCGACTTCACACACAACTTTTCAATTTCTTCATAGGCGTGCGCAGGTTTCCTCGCGATGTTTTTCTTCACCGTAAGAGCGTTGGCTAAACGTACTATTTTTGTTGTTGCCGAACACGTATCTTATTTCGAAAATTCTTCCAGATCGGAAGGCAACAGTCTACTCCAATGAGCCACCGATGCTCTGGTCTTAGGATAGTCATTGATAGCCATCAATACGAGAGGTGGGTAACGGCCAGATCTCTCCAAAGCGCCTTGGTTTGTGGAAAATCTTGTGTCGTGTGACATTACAGTTTGATCGATTTGATTAATATTTACGTTTGTATGTACAACAACAAGCATACTTAATTATTTTTTTTAATTAAACTTTATTTTGTTTTTGTTATCAGTAAACAGTATTTTTACTAAGAATTATGATCTTATTATTATAAACAATACTGAATAAAATAAAAACATCAACTGTAATATTGACATACTGCTTAATAGTTATCTAAGAAATCTTACTGTCTATTAAAAGGTATGATTAGAAGATTTAAAAAAGTTCTTCTCGGGGTAACATCAAGCTTAGTCAAAAATTAAGTTATACTAGCAGGGCATTAGTCAGTTAATAGGGAAGAACCTCTGACAAATACACCATTGAGTCTGTCTTGAAAGTATATCCAATTACTACGTATAAATCTAACTGTAGAGACAGCTGACTAACTAATTATTTGTAAGTAAAATCATTAGTTTCATACAAGACCCCTAAGAGTAAACCTTTCGTTACTTTGTCGATCGAATCTAGCAAGAGATTTTATTTAAATTTTGAATCTTCTGGATGACCTAGTTAGCGCGAACGGTCACGGTCCTACTCTACAATGTCTCGTTAATTATGCATTCCTAGTAACAAATTAGTCATTTATTATCCTTACATAAATGACTATCGTTTATTTTATCATAAATTCATGCACCGTGAGAACTGTTATTTTCTAATTTGTTATAATTGCAACAATTTAACACGGTCAATTAATGTACATGTAATAGAACGACAAGTGTAATGCAACATGATCGTTTGTTGCGAGTAAAGACTGCATTCGCTCCGAGTAGTAGGTAATCTTGTCTAATTTGTTATTAGTCTGCAAGTGGAAATTAGAGAGTACGAGTGGCAGGGCTATCTGGTGTTACATCGATGGGATCATGCGTGGCAGCGGGGTCACGCAAGTTGCATAAGTGAGTGCATCTGCTTGACATTTGAATCGACCCCGAATCCTAATAGAAACTGTGTCACGAATTAACAGCGAGCGGGCACCGGCGAGGTGCGTTGTGCAATCCCGTTACTGGTCCACGTGCGAACAGGCGCGCCTCAATGTCGGCCGTGGGCGCCGCCCGCCCCGCGCCCGCTCAACAACACGACAACAGCCGAGCGCTACCGACGCCGGCATCAGTCCCGCTCGCACTTACACCGGCACCCGCCTCCCCTCTCGCTCCCACGAACAGCTGAGATCAAAACAAAGGAGCGAGAGAGCCGGTCGCCGCTCCCGCTCGCCGCCGGCCGGCCGGTGTCGGCGGCCGCCACTCGCACTGTACGCACGCCAGTTCTCAACCGAACCGCGCCACTGGAGGTCGTTCGCTGGAGCTCACGTGCCAAGTTTACAATCGCGAAAGGATTCCCCTTTGTCCCGATCGAGGACCGCCCGCGTATTATGTTTCCGCGTGAGACCCGCGACCAGCCCCGGCCCACTGTAGAGCCGGAAGTGCATTGCGATACGCGCCGTAGTTTACCGAAATTCAGTGACGGTTATCCCGCGAAACGCGTACGCCGGGCGCTCTGAGGTTGTGTTGGACAGTGTTTGTGGACTGGAACGATGTCGACTGGGAAGCGGTTGGCGAAGCGGTCCATAATAGGGACGCGCGTGGCCGCCCTGGGGGAGGACGGTTTGTACTACTCGGGGATGATACAGGCGGTGAAGACGCCGGCTCCTTTTCCGGAGAACAACAATTGTATAAACTTGACGCCGAAACACTCGTACACTGTGCGTTTTGACGGTGGTAAGATGAGTCGGGAGTACCGTGACGCGGAGCTGATAGGGCCCGGCTTCCGCGGCATGGCGGGCGTGCGCCTGCGGCCGGGCCAGCGCGTCTACCTCACGCACAACGGCCGCGAGGTGCGCGCCGACGTGCTCAACCACGACCACCTCGCCAACGAGCTGCGCGTCACCATACACGCGCCCGGCGCTGAGGTCAGTACCCACACTCCACAAACAACATACACAACACAGAACCTAACCAGACATTTGGAACCGGCAAAAAAATCCACTGACATTAGTTTTTTGCAAAAGGTACTCTCACTTGTTTATAATCAAGGCTAAGATTCTGAAGAACTGCCTTATTACAACAGTAAATATGCATCTGCATCTAACCTTAAACTGAAAATAAATCTATTGTAATAATACTAAAAGCTCAAATGTTAATGTGCTATTTCAAAAATTTACATGATCGGCATTTTATTTAGCGCGAAAATAGTTACAGAAACCAGCTTAACCATTGAATATTCAGGCGATTAAAGTTCACACGAATAATTTATGTCTGCTTTTAAAAATGGATCCTTAATATCAAGGTATCAAATTAAAAATAGCAAATTTTATTACATGTAGAGTCAAATAATCACTCCACAATTTTACTCAAGTTTCAGTTCGTGTATTTAGATGTGTTGCACACTTGTTATAATGTCACCACTATGCTGAGATAGCTATTTAGCTTAAGTAGAGCAATGTATGTGCAAAACTTTTTGGAACAGAATAATTACAACAACCACTCACTGTAGAGTGATTAGTTGCTTGCAGGAATTCCCGTCTCTACAATTAATAACACAAAATTAAAGGATAAGGTGTTACACTGATGATTCATCAGGGACAAATCCACAATTATCTAGCATGTATGACGTTATTACGTCGCTTCGCTTAAAACATGTTTTCCCCATGAGATATAAAATTGTAGAGTATGTAGTACGAATTGCGTGCGCACGAATTTACCGGTGCTCTCTTATAAAAGACATCAACGATTAGTTTTTTGTACATTGTGAAAGCCTTAATGTAAGCTGTCTATGTTATACTGTAAATGTAGAGCCTGATAGATATAATAAGACAATCATTCGCTTTTACATTCATTACTAAAACTATATTATTTTTTAGTCGTG
The DNA here is from genome assembly GCA_019425675.1 of Leucinodes orbonalis. Classification (NCBI taxonomy): domain Eukaryota; kingdom Metazoa; phylum Arthropoda; class Insecta; order Lepidoptera; family Crambidae; genus Leucinodes; species Leucinodes orbonalis. The sequence goes on from PQWD01010453.1 coordinate 17,103, forward strand.
CCCAAAAAATAATACAAAACGCTTACCATTTGTAAAATTTATGAGTAAAAATTTATTGTTGCCTTTTTTAAAAATATATTAAAAATACTCCAAAATTCTTACTCTGAGTGTGTCTCGGGACTATTTTAAAAGTAGTGCCTTTTACGACTTATTCTACGGTAGTAATAAACTATTCATTCCGTTTTTTTTAATATATAATACTTAGTAGTAGTACTTTTTGAGCCATTAAAAAAAAATCTAACACGTTCCGATCGTAAAGTTAAAAGAAAGAAAAATTCAACTTAAACTTTAAGTTCCTATTCCACACTTCTTTACAAATGTCATTTTATCTAAAACAAAAGAAAAATTCATATATTTTCAAATCGACACTCTACTCGAACCAATCTACGTACGCCGGTATTCAAATGCATACACAATGCGCTGCGCTTTGTACTGTTGCAAATATCACTAGCGATCTTACGAGTTGCAGTGATTGCATAATCTCCAGCCTTCACAGTTCGAATTTAAATATCAACAATTTAGAAGCTTCAATTTTTGTCGTTACCTGGATTTAAATATCAAATTACCTATGTAACCTAATATTTTAGACTTACCATGATAGTTGTGACTTTAATAACACTCAGTAGTACATCCAATCATTCGATTTCATCCTTTGTCACGACACCTGCCGGGTAACAAAAAAAAATGCAAAATAATATACAAAAAATTACACGCATCACAAAGGTCGATGTTCTACGCCGCATTGTAAAATTAAATAATGTAAATCGATCCAAAGGTAAACATTAAATTGAATGTTGAATTTGTACAAACAAAATGTTTATTTAAATTATGTATAAAACGACGTTTTTCATGGCATAATGTACGTAACAAAGTTTTAGACAAAGAGGCGAAGCATGCGCGACGCATGAGCGGTGCGGACAAAGCGCTGCTATTGACCCTACTACACGTGCAGCGAGCGGGGAAGGGGAGCTCCCCTGATGCACCGCCTGACGCATATATATATCTGCGAGATATGTTAGCGCATTATGAAACAATTAAGATTATAACCTTGTTACGTATACTAAGATATATCTAGATTAAACTTATAATAAGATCAAATCGTTTTGTATTTGTATTTTTATGTTTTTTTAGAAAATATTAATATCCATAAAACGTATACTTTTAAAATATACTTTTATGCTTCTAAACATAAATGTTAGTGACAGCATCGATACGTAAAAAACAACAGTTATTTTTAACATCATATTGTGGTTGGACCTTTTTGAGATATTACGTAAATTTTATTTTGACACCAAAGATATCAGATTTATCCAAAATAAACATGTCACTGGTGAATATTAACATCGTTTTCCCCTTTTTCATGGGCGTCATAAACATAATAGACAGTGCACCAATTCAATACATGATGTCATTTACAACACTGTCATTTTACTATTACATGATCGGATTATTATGTCGTTTTTTATAATTTAACAAATTAGATTCAGAAATATGTATTTTTTTCAATAGTATTTTATTATAACATAATTAGTTTTTTATATATTTTTAACTTTATATAAGTTGTTAATAAAGTAATGTTGTGAAATAAAACATGATACTTTAAAATCATATTAACGGCAACTTCAAATTGATAATTCAGTAACAACTACAAGTTAATAAAATTTCTTTGGTAGTTTTCGAAAGCCCTATGACTAGAAAGTCATACGATGTTAATGATATTTTCGTATTAATAAATCATTGGTATTGTTTATTTTTATTTTGAACGACAATGTGTGTATATGTTTACCTAATATCAGATAGCGGTCGGCAGCGTGCCCTATCTAACTACCGCTCGTTGGCAACGACCACAGATAACTTTATCATACTTCTGTTAACGTCACCACAATTTTAAACCACGTGAACTAATCAAAACATATGTAGAGTTCTTTATACCAACTCGTTTATTGCAGTAATTTTCCGCATTTTTCGCAGGGCAAAATCGTATTTGGGGAATGTAATGCTAGTATCGTACTATGTACTGTAATTAATGATAAACAATATCAAAAACAACATGTGAAAAATATTCTTGAATGATCATCAAATGTTTGATATTACGTACACGTTTATGAAGGTTAACTTATCATTATTTTATCGTTATTCTGTATCACACGCCAACGTTATGTTTTTGAGCACCTTCAAAATATGCACTTGGAATTATTTAGATTAGATACGCAATAATATTTGGCTTCCGCTTGTATGAAAAATATGCGCAATTACACCTAAAGACAGTGGCGTGCATAGAGATTATGAGTAGGGTATACAGAGTGGGTGACACTAATCGCGGAAACCATAAATAATTAACATGTTTGTCAAATAAAATGTTGTGTTAACTGCAGATTGCTTGTGGTTTCAAATCATTTTTACTTTTACATCTTCGGATTATTATCGTTTATTTTAAGATATATAAATAAACGATATATATAATATATAAAATACAATCTTGATTATGTTGGAGATTTCCCAGGTTGTCTGAACGCACAGGGTATGCACTGCCTATTTGCATATTAGACTTAAGTATTTATTCCAAAATAATATGTTTTAAAACCATAAGTTCGAGATGATGCTTTCTAGAATTATCAAAAATTTGTTCAAAGAAGGGTCTAATTTAAACATGGTTGACTAACCTCGGGTTTGTTTGCACGATTTAATCTCTCACTCTTTGTCAACACGACTCCTCGACTCGAATATACCATAAGTTCTTAAAACATCATTTTCCATTTACGGTCAACGGAGAGTGTGGTTATAATTTGTGTTCTATGTAGTTGGTAATAAGAGGTATTTATATGCGGAATAGTGTTAATGCGGCACACGTTTTCGATGCTCGTAGCTAATGGCATCGTGCGCTAAATTCTCAAATTCGGACACACCGTTAACTTCGAGTAACCAGCCGCCTAACTCACAGGTACTACTGCGTTGGATACACTAATCGCCATTGTCTGCCCCCATCATTATCATACCAAGCCGTCCGTATACTATTTGGAGTGCAACTGAATCTCATACTTGCTCGGAATTCCACCGACAACCTATTCGCGCATAGTATTTTTCCTCTAACACCTTTATTTTTGTCTTCAGAAAATATCATCGTCGCTTTGGATAATTGAAAACGAATGTAAACAAGCTAATGTTATTATTGAGACGCAAAACACACGGGTATCTATGTAAACTGATTAGTACAAAATTGTTAAAAAGTGAGCCGAGCACGATCGCATGCGTCATCCACGTTATCTCTAATAAATATTGGAAACAATTAACGCAAGTTTTGTACTAAAATGTATTTACCACTACATACAAATCGTTTACTGATAAACAACAATACCCGTTTGACCCAACACCAGTCAAGCCGCGCCGACTAAATTCAAGGTCTGTAGAAGGTTTGATTTCAATTTTATTACTCGGACGCCCGTCTTATTAACAATATTAAGTAAAAACCACTTTTATGGTAATGCATGCGCTGGTAAAACGTGTAAAGTGCATAACCGAGGTCGCTTAAATTACAAAGAACGATGGAATTCTTTTTGTTCCTTTTTATTTTAATACAGCCACAAGTTTATAGGCAAAGACAACCAAACTTAGCATATAACCCTTAATCTACTGTAAACAAATTGAAGAGCGTTACACAAAATATTCGCGGAGTATTTAGTGTTGTTAGTGTTTGTAACACACAAGGAACCGCGCGCGCTGCGCTGCGTAAATAGTGACGTCGCACGCGATATTAGCATGACGCTAGGCATCGCTCTTTACTCGTGAAATATCATCAACAGCTCATTCCAATGCATGCTTTCATACACGCACCTACACATAGTTGCATTCTTTGAAACGCCTGTTTCTCATCACTTTTAATTTTATTCAACGATAAATTCAGTGGGTATAACTTTCGTCATTACAATACGGCGATCACTTTTACATAACGTGCTAGCAACATCTACGTTATGGACATGTGATAATTAAATCTTGAGACTTATTTACTTTGAAATAAATAATGTGAATAGAACACTTGTCTTGTTTACACCATGTACCGGTTATTAGTGGAGTAACCTATTTGTAGGTATGTTGCGTACGCTCAGATGGAGCGCACATCAAACAAGCTAAAGATAACAAACAAAACAAACAAGTAGCGTGCAAAACAAAGTGCGCACAATTATCGCTAAAAGTATACGTTATACGTCATAAATAATTTATTTTTTTGTATTTGAAATAAGGATACGGAGACTTACTATTGTTCAATTATCAACGGTTGTGTGACGCCGGTTTTCCCGTTTAGTGCGCACGCGCTGGCTGCGTACGGCTCCGCGTCATGCGTTAAATACACGAGCGCGATGCCGGTAAACCCGCGCATGCGCGGAATCAGCACAATCAACCTACGCCTGAGTCACGCCGCCGGCGTCGTCCGTAAACAACCGCTTTGTATACACCAATCTTCAAAGCGTCAATAACGTTACGTAACATACAAGAAATCACATCACTACGTCCTGATTTTTGACATCACCAACGAAAATGATGTTTTGATCGGCCAGCACGCTACTAAAGATGCAAATCCCTTAGTGACGTTCCGCTCGTTTTAGATATTACTCAAAATAACATAACCGGTGTGCGAGTCAGCGGCTATAAGTCTCGGGCAATAAGATATAAATAAAGAGTGCTCGGCCGAGAAATAAGGTCACCGGCAAGCCCGGAACCGAGTAACGGTATTCGTTACAAAATCGCGTCAAGAATTATTTTCACGTGCGCGGCGCCGGTCGAGAGACCGTTAGCCGACGGCTAACCCGCAACTTGCTCGAGCTAACTGGGACACGAACCATCGCAACTAGCACACGCAAAATAAATGAATTCACAACTTTTACAGTAGTTGAGGGAGGTCAAGAATCATACTAATCGCTAAACTGTTTCGTAAACGTTATCGCAATTCCCCGGTGCGGTTATGAGTGCATTCCGCAGGTGTCGTGTAGGGGACGCGCCGACTTAGTGTGAAAGTGCAGCTGTATCACAGTTTAAGATTCACTTGTTTTAAAACAATACAACAATGTAAGACCTGAACATATTGTACACGACAATGAAAAGTGAGCGTCTTTCGGTCAACAAAATTTGTCGTAACTATAAACAAAAGTATTGGACATCTTTTACATGTAATAAAAATGCAATTTAGGCATTACTTATGCAATTAATGGTCTCAATCAAACATGTTATGTAGTATCAGAATTTATTAGTTTCTTTACACGCGTATTTAAATCATTCAAAAGCCGGGTCTTAACTAACCAACGCTGTAATTAATATCACATTACTTGAATAGCAGGCGAAAGCAGTTACGACTTAAAAGTAAATTATAGATGCGTTTTCCAGATTTTCCAGTCTAGTTGAGTTTTTTCGATGGAACGAAAGACACTTACGCTCATGGCGACTAACGTTGCGTAGCGATCGCGTGCTATATGCGATTTTCACTTATTGTACTCAGCGAGGCTCATGTTCTACCAAAAGCGACAAATTGCTTTGTAATTAGCCGCCTAATGGGAATGCCAGGAAACATATTTAGAAAAGTGTAAAATTAAACTGGAAGCTTGCCACAAAAGAATAGTTACTGTAGAAAAGAAAAAAACAGCCTAACTAGTACGACCATTCGTCTATATTAGCCATTTAAAAAGTGAATTACAACATTATAAGAACGAATCACGTTCACGTATATCGCTATTAGCGGTGATCTAGTAAAGCTAGTGCACCAGCGGATTCAATACAATTTACAAGTTTCTCCGTCGATAATTTCCAGCTAAAGTATGTTTTTTGCTGTGGTGTGTGAATGTGTTAACGGAACCGGCGAACATCGGCTATTGGCAAAGAAAACCATGGAAGAGAAACTCACCGCCCCATGCGCTTGCGCTGCGTTCGTATAAACCTCGTACGAGATAAATATTATCACAGATAAAATAATATATTATGTTAATAGCACAAAAGAAGCAATTTAAAAATAGAATGAAATGTTTTGTGTAAAGAAACAGATTTAAAAAATAAAGTCGATATTACATAACCAACGATGTCATGTCCGGTTTTAAACCTTTTTGTTTGAAATTTATGTCATTCCTTGATCTGAATATTACGATTATTGAAAACTTCGACTCACATATTATAGTATTTAATAAGAACCAAGTAACTCAAATTACATAGATCCTTAAAGTACATTCCCAACATTTAATATATCCAATGTAGGTACCTGCAAACTAGGCCGAAGGGCCTATTTGACCTCGACTGCTATCAATCTAAATTATTAGAATCAAAACTAATTTCCTGTTATTTTGCCGGACCTTATTTGCAACTAAACGTTGATTAAATGTATGAAGGGGTACTTATACATTTGTAAGTTGAACCAAAACGTGCCCGTAAATAGCCCGTCATAATAATTTAAGACCCAAATTGCTATTTAGGATGATTAGCCATATAATAAAAATTGATCTGACGTGCTAATATATTATTTAAGATATACTTGACAACATTGTCTTACGTAATAAATAACTGATAAATTGATAAATGTACATGTGCCTAATGTACGATACACATTAAGTAAAAGTGACGATACTTTTACTGAAATATTTAACTCTCACAATAATGTGTATGACTTATACTTAGTCAAAATTACCTATTTGCTTTCCATATTTTAATTCACATTATGTTAAACTACAGTAGTAGTAACACTTGACTTTAATCCTTTTCTAGAATACAATTCTCTAATCTAATATTGCATTAGATAAAACATGTATCACTCTGCAGACTTGATATATTTCGTAGAGTACATAACGATGGTCTCCCACCAGCTGCAGCGACGGCAAGGGCCCTTTGTGGGTGACCTCATTGCTCTCGCCTTGAATAGTTACACGATACGTACACTCTATCTAAGCAACTGGCAGAACAAAGTGAATCTCGGCCGTTTCGATTTACACAGTGTATCGATACTCGATACCTATGCCTGATAATTTGTATCCATTTTGAATCTGGCACTGTTTGCCGTTAACTGGTTCACGGCGGCGTCACGCGGCGTCTGTCGCTGACGCAGCGGACGAAATTACTTGTTTTCGGGTCGATGTAACTGTAAAACACGCAACCGTTACCAACGTGGGCGATACAAATACAAAATGAGCATCCTGCCTATTCGCACGAGTGTTGGTTCGCCCATAGTTCTGCAGTGTTTGACCATATGCGCTATGTAGATTGGGTAGGGTCAAGTAAACGGGCCGCCGTCACGAACCGACGCCTGAAAGCCGTTCAGAGACGCACGCGAATCTTTTTTGCAGCTAACTGGAATCGCAAATGTATGCATCGCGAATACGGGTACTGTGATTGATACGAACCTTGGCACCATCTGTCTCGTATAAGTAATCTGACAAGATCGGGGTAGAGTACAGCGGAAGTTTATTTGCATCCATATTGGCGAGGCAGGAAGGTTAATGCGTATCTTTTCAATAAACCTTCATGAGTAACGTCATGGCCATGGCGTGTTGCGGTAATAGAGAAATGATAATGACATTGAATGACGCTTGGGAATGTCCAATGTGAATTATTATATTCATTTCATGCTCGTTGGCGACCTTGCGTGAAGCCAGCTGAATACGTCAGCTGGCTCGTTTTGTATTAATAGCAATTGTGTAAAAATTGCACTGCGTGAACTGACCTATGTATGACATAGGAATATCATATGTATAGGAACTTTAAGTCACAACGTTACTTCCCATAAGTTGCACGCGTGATGCTGAAAACTTTTCTCAAAATTCGACCTTAACCAAGCCGATGCGTTATCTCAAATAGAGTTGCCTAACAACGTCGCTTAAGCTAGACCTTGGGCTTAGCGTGCGGTGACTAAGGCGCTGTAGTAGTCTCTGGATGTTTTGTGCAAGTGAAGAGTGTTTAATTGCAAGTGCGGCACGCGGGCGCGGGCCCGGCACGGTGACCACTGCCCAGAATCGCTGATATTGAACCAGCTACTAGCCGTATATCGAAACCGACCTCCACTTACGTTTCCTTGTAGTATTATTTGCTAAAACAAATGTATCACGTGAATAAAGGCTGCTGTGCGTTTTCGTACAGGTTTTTAAGAAAATTCGAAATATTGCTTTTTTTCTTGGTCATAAATAATAGTGTTTCCTTGCAAGTGTGCAGATTATGTCGTTGTTTTCTACCAAAAAGGCTCTGTAAATAAACAACAAGATATACAAATTGTATTAATATGGGTGCCGAATTTAAGACCGAGTCCTTTTTTACATTAGGCAAGACGTTGTTAAATGTCAAAACATAATGATGATAAAGCAATAGCAGATATTTTATGTCAAGGTAAGGAAATTCAGTGAATACCTCTTAAATCGACACTTCGTACTACCTAGGTGCGTACGTTTAGGTCAGAATGAAACCATCATTCACTTAGGTTTTGTTGTCAAACAATAGTATGGGAAAGCTGGTGACGCGCGTTCAGGTCAAGAGTGTAACGGTGCGACGTGCGTGAATAACAGGTTCCTGCATCCGTTATCAACTGGCAGTCGGGGCGCGGTGGGTCGCACTCCGTTTTTGGGTCAGGCCAGGTCACGACGCCTGCGTGTTACCCACTCGCCCCCTCGTATATCCACTGCGATTCGATAGCTAAGAATAGAGAGGCTAAACTTACCATCTCAAGGTGAACGCTCACTTTTCGCGTCGCCCGTAAATATTAGGGCATCGCTGCAGTGTCGAAAGCGCGCGTCCTTGTGCAGATTTCACGTTCAATTACGTAATGCACGGGCCGATATTATTTACGTGCACCTCGCTTATGTTAGCGCCGCCCACGCGCCTTGGAGAGGACGAGCGGTACCATTTTACCTGTGACGTCGGCGTCGCGTCGCGCCTACGCGAATAGCTCTCGCCGTCGCACCATGACGTCATTTCGAGAATTATTTCGCTCGGAGTGCTCCATGACGTCACGGCGTGATTAAAACCTCTGAACGCCCACTATCTGGAGCGAGCATAGATAAACGTACACACATCTTGCATCATTTGTCAGCTACGCAATATCAATTTCCTGACGCGGCTGACGTTGACGCTAGTTTGTCGATTGGCTTTATTGTAGTTTTAAATGAGACGATGTTACAACATCTAACGGTCATTATCATAAGAAAATGATGATAAAGGGGGGCTTGCGTATTAAGATGCATCAGCATACAGTCGCTGATCATAATGTGGATTTTTGCGCCACGTACAAACAATTGTTAAAGGAAATAAAGGTAATTGTGGATGACATAATTGCGCTTTAATAATGCACTGCCTCAGATGATGATTAAGATACAAAATTCTAGAGCAGGTTGTGCGGTGAATGAATAAATATAGGGTAGGTTAGTCGAAAACAGGTCGCCTAGATGCTAGGATGCGACCCGCGCCAACTAGGCCGCTAGCTCGTCCTGTGCAATCGATGAGACTGACCTATTGCACCCGTTTCGCAGCTTCCAATAACTCAACCGCACAATAATGGTTAAAAATGTTTGTTAACTCTGTCATTAATATTAATAAAATGTTGAGCATTCATTTATAGCTAGAACATTTGCGACTTCCAGTGAAGCTATGAAGCATTAATGCAAAAAATTAAAAGACCTTTACATATTTAGAATTCTAGTTTGTCAAGATTTTTGTGGGACCATAAGTACAAAGGGAGCAATAGTATTATTTGAAAAAGTGTTGTCACAGTTAAATTGCAACGTACAAATCGATCGGGCCGAGATTCTAAACGCATAACTTGTTTTCAGTTGCAATTAAGTTACAGTTAATGAAATGGTTATTCCAAGGAGAATGTCTGTAATATAAACGTTGGCTGCATTTTGACGTTTGAAATGTGGGTCACGGATTTTGGGGCAAGGTTGGGTTGCGCTGTCGTTGCGTGCGCTGCGCCGCTTCCATCGCATCCCATTCGCTAATCGCGCGAGGCCGTCCGTGCCGATTGGTTGCTTGCCCTAACCGTACATATCCGATCAGAATCGCTAATTCTATAACAATCGATCTCCGCATATAAGTTCTGACACTAAGTACTCAACGTCTAGTTGTTCTGCAACCAATTTTTGGGCCAAATTGTTAATAATATATCTAAATAGATCATGCTTGCATTTTTAATAGCTTAAGAGTAATTGCAAAATTTAAGTTCCGTGCTTTTGAGATTTAGCGATGATAATATGTATGACGTGACCTGTCAATTAAGCTTAATTTAAACACACATCGCGAATGAGTGCGATGTGTAGTCCATTGGTCTTGAATTATTCGTGATGTTAATGTTCCGCTATTGTTTAGCGTTGCGTATGCTAATAGGGCGAATAGGAAACTAGGTCACGCGCAGTTTGCACATTTTATGAATTGCAATTATTAATTTTTTTTTGCACGCAATGTTGTAAGCCATGGTGTAAACAATAAATATTAGAACCTGCTTATAACTTTTATTACATCATTTTATATTATTTTTCTTCTTCGTCGTTGACAGAGTGCTCGTGGTCATCATTTCAGCTGTTAGTGGCTCGCCCAAAAATACGCCGTTATTCTTGTTTGATGGCCGCCTTTCTGGTGCAGAAGTGCAGTGAACTATCCACAGCTACTTGATATGATTTACATTTTATATGGTAATAGGAAAAAACAAGAGTAGGCTTCTAAACGGACCACAAGTAATATGTGATTTATTTATTCAACGCGGTCACCATATTGCGTACCGTAAAATAGACTCGCCCACCCACACACAGTTTTCTAGCGATTTCCATCTTCAAGACACATTAAATCTATGCATTAAGAAACACATTGCACAACAACAGCAAACTACCATATTTCAAACGCCTTAAAGGCATCTTATCTATTGATTTATAAATGTTGAAAACACCAAATAAATAAGAGTATCGTAGTTGAAGAAGGTTGACCCAATAGTACAGTCACGCCCAAAATTTGTACGACTTCAAATAAGGTTTGCGTTGAGTAATGGCTTACCAAAGTTCGTAGCAGTTTGCTTCAAAGTCCATTAACACTCAAATGTTCAAACATAATACACTGTACATTGTTTTTTTATATATATGAGAACTACAATCGATGTTAAGATAGATTTAGTAAATATAATGATCGAAACATGTGACAATGAAAACATTGTAGTTGTACTGTTGAAGACTGTACTATAGGGACAAGGCACAGTCGGTTCTTGTATGCGTGGCTATTGGCCTATTTACCGGCGCACGAACGCTCGACAGCCGAATTGCTTATGCATGCGTGTCTACGTGACTCTGACTGCAGCTTCACTGAATATCTAATGAAAGAATAATCGCTGGCCATCTATTTGATCGTTTCCGTTCGATATGAGACCCAAGGCGATCGAGCCAGCCGGGTTCCAGCAATTGGGATCGCTTGCTTGGAACGTCGGTCATAGTTTTCTTATACGAGGCCACCCAAAATCGCCGCAAAATTCCCAATGCACAGTAATATCCCTATTACAAATTATGTTCCGTAATATTCTTTATGAATCACGATATTGTATTGAAAGTCCCAGTTTTATCGGGCGACGCAACCGAAGCAATCTATTGTTTTAACAATCTCAAGGCGATGAATTGAAAGTGCATTGTCCTGCGTCAAAGAAGTGTCCTGTACAATCGATAAACGTGCATTGTACTCGCAGGTAAGTTTAACAAACAATCCCAATGTGACTGATAACGGATACCTAAACGCCGAATTAAAAATGTATCATGTTGTCAACCCGTGTCCACAGAGGTCAGTGCTGAATTTTAAATACAGGGGTTAGTAGACCTATAGATAATTTGAAATGAAACGAATCGATCGGAAATGTATTTTTCAAAGTATCTATCAGTACATTTACGATATACGATATTGTAAGTAATTTACGATGCTCCTGGATCATTTGTTACATATGGTGCGTGACAAGAGCACTCTTAATTTTGATTCTTAGGATTGAAGCAATTGGAGTGATTGTCGCAAATCTCGTAGACCGGTCGTAGGTAGAAACGGCTCGCCGGCCGGCTTTTGTCGTCACGCACCGGCGTCGCTCGACCAATGACACGCTGCAGTCAATGCCACTAGTTTGATAACTGCAACGACTTTCGCCGCAAACTATGCCGATATCAACCGCTCTTGCAAACAGCAATTGTTTTTAAAACTGCACCGCATCAGTATTTTGAAGTGGCAACGTACTGATGGCCGTTGGATCAGACGACTTCTAGAGCGAACGTAACTTGAGTAGCATACGATGATCTTCGGCCCAGGGACTGACGCTTAGCGAGAGATCACTGGTGGAAACTGGATGAGTAAAGCGGAGGACTGAATTATCTGGTGCAAATGAAAGATACTTATTTCTGTACTGTACACGGTGTATAGAAAAGTGTTGAATTTCTATTCGATTTAGTGTAATCGATATTAATTGCTCACTCGATTATTTCAAGGAGCCTATATAACAGAACCGACATTTCAACACGAATGTTACGGGCATGGATAATCTGTTTTGCGCGGCGAGTGGCAACATCGATGCGCATTAGACCGGGCCGGTCTTTCGTAACTCGGGTGCTGACTTGCTGAGCACCTATATTCGTGCTTGCTTATTACTTTATAACTTGAAATAATTTATGCAAAGTTACGCACTAATCAAGAGGCTATAATAGCGCCCTTCAACGTAATTGGCACATTGATTGTAACAACATTCGAACGATGAAAACAACACCGAGAAAAATAATAGGTCGCACGTCATTTAATCTAATTGGGTTATCGTTTAAAAGGAAGTTATTTAATGTGTTAGCTGTTTTACCTTTCGCCTTCGTATATCTCTTAATTTCCACGGTGAAAGTTAGTTCGCTGTTCTGCAAAAATAGACGAGTGTAACAATAGAAGATAAAAATTGGACACATCACATTTATTTCAATGGCAACACTCTTTCGATTTAAACCGTCAATAAAAGTAAATGTATCGTTGTAACGTAACCATATTTTAAAATTGGCACGGAAACCTACTATTTTGAGCGTCTTGATCTTGAAATTTAATCTCTTGGTTGACAATAATAAAATAAACAAACACAATATTAACTGAGAGTTGTTTCGGAAGTCATAATTCTAATGCATAACCGGTGTTACCGTGTCAAAGTCACTGGTTGGCTTTCACTGGCATCTAGAAGTTTCGCCATCGAATAGAGCAATTGTGCAATGCTTCTCGCTTTTTACATAACACGCCGGCCGACAAGCGACAACGACGGGTAACGGAACTAGTTAGGATCTTGAAATGGTTATGATCACTGGCCTCATTACCTCTTTCGAGTTATGATGCCTTCGTACATCTTAAAAACATACTTACCATAAATTTTAAATGCTACAGTCACTTTATTCGGTTTTAAAATTTTTTGAAGATTCATTTAATATTTCGGTCATATTTAAGAGTAATATTATATGCATTTAATTCAATTAACCTAGATATTAACAAATAATAATAATAATTAATCAATACTAACAACTAAAAACCTTAAAAATTAAATATTATAACTAAAATATTAAAAAAAAAAAAAAAATATAATAACTAAATAAAATAATTAAAAGAACCCCCTTTGGTAGAGTTCCGAAGACACTGGCAGCGTTACCCCTTTGAATCGCTAAACTAATTCTTTGACCAAGGTAGCTGCCAGATCTTCGGTCTCCAGTAATGTCGACTAATCGTTTGGAAATTTCTTTAAAAAGCCTAATAGCGCTAGGGCCCCACGGACCAAGGGTCTCGACACCGAATGGGACAAAGTCATATTCAGAGCCTAGACCCCTGTATTTGCACGTTTTGGCTTTTTCAGCCGCTTCACACGCCGCACCAGCTCTGTTGTTGGTTCCATGTAGATGGGAAGGGGCTAGTGTGTCTGAACAGGTAGCATCCCACACCAGCACCCGGCCCAACTTCCATGGAATCAAACTCATACCGTCCGGTCTCTTGCCATCGTCTCTTGCGATACCAGACGGCTCAAGAAGACTTGGCACGTTGACGGTGGCAAGGGACCGGCGTATGATATCGTTAAGTGCGGCATGTCTCGAGAAGCGGCCAGCACTTTTTTGGCAAGAAAGTCCGTGATGCCCTAGCTTGTCGACATCACTGCCACAGGGGCACGTATGAGGAGCGCAGACCGGAACCCCAAGCCGCAGACAGGTTACAATGCGCAGGTTCAAGAAATGTTCCTGTGTTTGACGAAGGGTACGCGTGAAGCCAGTAGCCTGCTTCACGCGCACCCAAGGCCAAAAGCCTGGCTCGCTCCGAACCTGAACTGGAGCTCAAAAGACTGTCATATGTTAATTTACAGATTTTGTCGTCCCAGCTCCTCTGAGAATTTGGAGAATCCGGAAAATTTTGACCTGGGCAAGCATTTGAAAAGCGTTCCTAGCTTCTTCCAAGCCAGCAATCTCAAAGTTTGAAGGAAATGCCCTTAAAATTTTACTTATGAGATTACCTGTACTATGGACAGAAGATAGGAAGGCTGGTAAAGCGATACTAGAAATTTTGCGAATCCCTAAACCACCATAACGGATAGGAAGGGTTGCTTGGATCCAAGATTGTTCGTTTAGCTGCATATTAAAGATCGATTCTAAACTAATTTTGACTAAGCCGTCTACTTGTGTTAAAAGATCTGGATGATTCCAAAAGGAGCAGCAACGAAGCACATACGTAAATTTTGGAACAAAAAGACAGTATTTCAAAATGCAAAGTGCATAATGTGGACTTATTTCTAGGAGACGATCTGCTGAATTTTTAAATTTAGAAATTGAATTATTAATATATTCAGAAGCAGATATATCAAAAATTGGAGAACCTAAAAGGTAAAGTGAATTACGGTTAACAATTTTAATATTTGGAGCCAACGTATTAAATTTTTGTTTCACGTTATTTAAATTTAAGTTACTATTATTTATGAATAGTTCGCATTTGCTTAAATTAAGTTCCAGACCAATGGCTTCAAATTTATTTTTGATTAAAGAGAGGTCCGAAAAAGCAGTATCCATATCACCTCCTATGATTCCGTCGTCCAAATACCAAACGTTGAATTTAGAATTTAAATTTTTGATAATCGGGTTTATAGCCAAACTAAAAATTGCAGGCCCAAGGGGATCACCCTGTTGACAACCTACCTCCGAAGACAACTCATTAGAGCGATACAATAATTTTGTTGGGTCAGCGTAACTGAGAGAAGATAATTGTATATTTCCGGTATATGTTTTTTTATTTCCGTCAGCAGGGTGTCTCTATTCACCGAATTAAAAGCATTTTTGACGTCAATTTTGAGCAACACGTCAGGCTGACCGTAAGTGAGAAAAGAGCGTAGGGCATGGACGGCTGCCTCACATCCTCCTTTTATACCAAAGCCTAACTGTACTGGTTCAAATTCCGAATTTAATTTTGGTAAAATATGTCGAACAGCAATTTTGGAGGCCAAACGTCGTAGTGTTGAACCAACAGCAATTGGTCTCACCCCTCCGTCCTTTTTGGTGAGGGCAATGAGGTTCGCGCCGAAAAGAATGGGAACTATTTCTGGATTCACGTTACCGGAATACATGAAGTTGATTAATTAAATATATTAAGAGTAATTAATTATCGTTATGTGCCATCATCAAAGAACATTATTAAAGTATTTGATAGTTAGTTAAACATCCAATAATGGCCGATCTAATAGATCCGGTTCCTTTGAGAACCTTAATCGTTATTAAAATTAAATCAATACATATATTTAGTGCTTCTTTGAGAGCTAACTTATATTAAACATAAAAACATTTAAAAAAAGTTTTCTTTAAATTCATTTTGTGTCTTTAGTCCAATATTGTAATCATCTTTAGCTAAATAAGTGTACTTTGAGCCTATATAGAGTCTTATAAAAGTCTTTTTTGAAATATTGAAAAGTGAAGATAGTAAAAAATACTAAGAGTGCTTTGCGATGTGCCATACTTTAATTTTCGACCTTGTACGAAGCATCTTGTAAGTGTAACCGTTTAAGTAAACTCATTAAAACAACTTCATTGTAGTGTCGAGGGGGCTCGCGTCTGTAACGTCTCAAGCACGTCCACACTCGCACGAAATCGCTTAAAAGTGAAAGTATGATGCGATCACTCGGCGCAAGCGCAGCAACTTGCCCATTTAGCATTACACGCAATAAATACTGGTAACGATATATTCACACATTTGAAACGCCAGAATGGCTTATATATAGCTTACTAACCGTTGAGACAGGCAATGAATTTACTGGATGCCGGTAACAAGCAAACGCAATGTGACCTCATTTTGGAATAGCTAATTCTAGTAAGTATAAGAAAGACTTCATCCATTTAATCTATCATCGATAATAATGCAACATATGAATTATAAATCTACAAACAAGATGGAACCATATATTTAAAAACATGTCCGTCATTTAAACCATTTCATATGGTAACGAAATTAAATATTCTAAGTGAAAGTAAATATGCTCAATTTACTTTCATTATAAAAGCACTTTGATCACTTACATCTTCAAAGTCGGAAGCTACGAGTCGAAAGACTCTGAAAATCTTTTATGCATTGCGTTGTACGTAATACATAAATTATTACTTAGATTCGTTAAAACAACAGGCATTACCCCGACCGGTTAAGTTACAATATTAAGAGTAGGTACACGCAGAAACTTGGGTGTACAAACCGCATTCAGGTTAACGATTTTTGGAATAGGTCATTGGAACCATTTGTTAACGAGGCTAAATGTGTTTGTCGTCAATTGGCGTTATCATCGCTTCTCAATAAGTATTACCATTGTTAATCAGTTAAGTGTGTATATAAGAAACCCGTATATTATAATTGTTTTGATATGAGATATTCATCTGATAGTTCATGGAAAAACATAAGATATAATTATGAAATTGAAGTACTATTCTTATCATTCTAACTCATATGAGCGTGAAAACATACTAAGTAAAGTACACTTATAATAATTCCACATACTCATGCAATTGCACAAATGCATGCATTAACACACAAAAAAAGCATACAAATTCTGTCACTGAGGGGTAAACTAAATTCAAAATCTTTTATGATTCTAATATGCTCTGTCAAACGTTTTGGAAGACTGAGGCCAAAAGCAAAATTTGAACTGAAACATGTCTCATAGTGGTTGTGTATTATATTTGAAAAATTTCAAATTAATAATGTCATTTGCGTACTATAGCTGTCAACAATATACAGTAACCCTGTGCCGATAGGTAAGCATGTACCAAAAGAATGACGTCAACAGAAAGTGACAGTGATTTACTCGAAGGTACGTCTTCCTACGTGAAGACACAAGCGTGTGAATATTAATTGCTTTGTAACACTCCGTTCTTCTAAACACAAAACGTTAGCATAAGGCGACCTTCAATTTCGAATTTATTTTCTAGGCTTAAAACTGCGTCATTCGCTCGAAATCATTGTTATGTTGCCATGCCGTTCTATTGTTCATTAGTGCTTGCTCGGTGAAAAGATGACCTTACTGCTAAGGTGTTATGCGGAAATGCATTGCGGCTTGCACGTGGACATGCAACGAGCAATCACCACTCAATATATTTATTCACCGTACAGGTGGTGACTAGTTCACCTCTGTTTGCCCGTACATTCCATGCTATTTCCTGATCCGTATCATGTGGGCATATATCTCGCACTCCACGGTCATGTTAGAATTCATTACAGCGAATATGTCGAGAGAATTGCACCGAGATGTTAATAAATTAACTAGACTTGTCCTCAATCTCCGGCACGCCTGCAAATGAACGAGCATGAAACTGTACTTTATAAAAGTTTTTAAATCCTAATAAATGCATTCATACATTATCAATTAAACCAATACTTAAATCTATTCACAATTAATAATACTGCAAAATGTGTTATACACATTACTCAATGCGTTTAGAGTATGTGCAGTTTATGACGTCATATGCAGAGCTCGTGACACAAGCTCATCTCGGACAGCCGGCAATGACGTCATGCGCCCGGCGCCTGCGAAGT
>PQWD01010454.1:0-25950 GCA_019425675.1 Leucinodes orbonalis
CATGCAATGAATTATGGAGATATTAGCGTAATCAACTAATAGCTTACTTATTTTGTAAACTATCTAGCAACTTGAAGTAAGATTTTAACTGTTACAAATAAAAGTGCCATTAACAGTTGAAGTAATTAAAACGACAAGAAAGACAAAGAAAACGAGTACACTATCGTTTAAAGCTAAATGTTCACATATTTCATGGTTTAGAAATACAATTTGGTAATTTACTTGGCAGCCAACGTAAAGAGACACATTGTTGCGTCGCCACCGCAAGCTTGCTGTTAATTTGTTTGGAATTGGCTTTACATACGATCACTTAAAACATAAACAAAATAATAAACTAATGTGCTAAGTATAGCCTATACCTAGTAAGGTATCTTAGCAAGAGTAGTTAGTTTAGACCACATTCAACCACGCTGGTAACTGTAAATGGTCTGGCACATGCACTATGTTAGCTAAAATTACTCGAATCTATAGAAACATTTAAATAAACCAAAACCAAGTGTAGCAAAATTGAGCTCTGCACAAAATAACAGATTTTCAAAACTTTTCCTTTGCTTACAGATTCTGCAAAATATCTTAGCGATCATACGATTCATTTAATGCAACAGTGCAAGCAAGCAATGCGTCGTTGATCTTTCAAATAGGGGATCGAAAAGAAAATATAAAGAGGATGAAAGGGGGATTGGGCACCCAGTTACGTCACGCTCTCAGAAACAGAACCCTCGCGATGATTCACGCCGGTTCGCAGTACTTAAGGCTTTGGTTTGAACCCGATCGAGCCGGCACATTCGTACGGTGTATGACCCACAGTTAAAAATTGTAGCTTTAGATGTATTAAAAAAAACTTGTGAGTTGGACTCGAACACAGATTTAGGAATACAAGGTTTCGAAGATCCGAAGCGACGCATGCCACTCAATGATTAATGTCAGTCAAGGAGGATTAGTGATTAACAAAAAAGTTTAAAATTAAGATGCAAACACAACTTTTTATCGCCGAATGTTTCTTATTTCACGAATTAATGTTTATTGTGCACAGCCCCCAACTCGGTTAATGTGGCGGCTAGCCATTGTATGTCAACTGCTAGGGATAGGTCCGCGTGGAAGCCTTCCAATTCTTGGAGGTGGAGGAATATTCAAGGAGGTGTCGTCCAATCAGTAGAGGACATATAAGGCTGTAACGATGATGATAGTATATTTAAATATGTATTAAATATTTTAACATCATCAAAAGCCTCGATCGATGTAAATCTCGATTGAATTTGCACGACGTTGCTGATAAAAAATGTTTCACGGTTCGAAATGAAACAGCTGCGCGATAAAAATCTACTCCATGCCCGATTACACCTACTTGCCGCAAATATAAACGATCTTAATGGTATAAGAAAGAACACATATTAGATTTCGAAAGCCCATTTTATAGTAAAAAAAAAACATGTGAATACCAACTTTGGCTATGTTATTCAATTATTAATGTATTGAACTGACATTTATTTATTTTATGTACAAAGTGAACTGGACGGTCAGTTCGCTCACGAGGTGGTAAGTGATACGCCTAACCATGGCAGATGCAGTGTAAAGGAAATTAATAACAGAACCTGTCATCATTTTCCGGCAACACTGCCCTGCGCCCTTCACCCGAAACGACAGATATTGGGTCTCTTAAACCCGTTAGTTTAATTTAATGTAATACTGTAGGTACTTACTTATTAATATATTATACATATTTTTACGCCTTCTTTAATGCTAAATAGAATATGCCATATTTGTTCTTCCCTAAATCCTTACAAATAAACTATTTGATTTTATTAGGAAAGGAAACCTAAACGCAAATAACCTCATGATAAATAATCTTAACCTACATTAGCTATGCCCTTAGTACCAACAATCAGAATAAAAGGTCACAATGATGTTGCTTTACAATTTTATATAAAACATAATCTATTGTCTATCCAATTTCGTTTTCACTCGTTCCATAACGATTATGCAATCAGCACTCATTTTTTTGCTTTAATTCGTTTAAAACCACAAAAAGCTGAACGCTTTCGCCAACAAATCGCAAAGCGGATCTGTTACTGAGTCATTGAGTGCTACAGTTCAATTAAGAGGTCAACTTTTCAATCAACAATGAAACGACTTAATAGTGGAAATACCAAAGATCAATTTTCATGAGCTGTGAGATCAGTTTCATATGCACAAAAGACAACACAATCGCGCGACTTGATAATAATGCCGGTTCCTAATAGTGTAAGGGGCTATTCAATAATAACTTACCTACGCAAGACCATTTAGAAGTAGGAAGAGGGTGTTCAAACAACGCATTATTTTTTTCCGAAAAGGTATGTCTCGAAGTCTCAGTATCGTGCCTATCAAAGGCGGTCCCTAGGTCCGATGCTGAAGGAACAGCAAGTCTCGTTCAGCTATTACGTTTTATTAGATAAACAATTTTTAGGTTTACACTAGTTGAGACAATTGTTTAAGTATACTAGAGAAAAGCGATAAGAAGTCTACTGTTGGACAAAACCTCCCCTAGTTACTTTGATCATTAACAAACACCTCGTGTTTCAGACCTTATCAGCCACGCGCTGGTACAATTTGTTTTGGCTTGAGGTCATCTGCACTAGCAAATTGGAGCTGTAAAGTCCATTTGAAAACAGTGGTATCAATCAACCAGTCTATAACATTTCACTGTGGGACACATGCCTTTCCGCGGGGTCGTAATGCACGCTGGCCTATGCGGATAAGTGGGTGTTAACTACTACCATCCTATGATAGAAGTCGAGACCAACTGCTTCATGTGCCTTCCGAAGCACGAAGCGGCAGTTGCTTGACTTGTGCAATCGTCAACCGAACGACTTAGCCGCTACACCATAGAATCCTCAAGGCGGAAGTTCACTAAAATCAGCTAAGCCTACGTCCAAGTCCTGTTGTCTCTCCATAACTTCCCATCAAGATATCGGCATCAAGCCACTGCTCATAAGTTCCTCATGGTATAACGCGTGTGTACTCACTTTGGACTTTGTATCTATCCTGACGACGTCCATTGGAGCCGTTTTTCCCCTCGCCAGCGCCATGGTGAGCCCCGTCATATTCTGAGCCACATACGGTTCACTGAAACAATTAATAGGCACATTAGTGACGAACTTTGCACATGAAGGACCGGGCGTCTTGGTTTCGCGCAAAACACCATACGGGATTTTAACAAAGATAATATTTATTTATTTGAGAGCGTCGGTGGCTTCGTGGTGTGGACTGTCGCCTTCCTACCGGGAGGGCTGAGGTTCAAATCCCGACACGTACCAATGTATTTTCGAATTTTCGAAAAATATATGTACGTTATCCGACGCTCTTACGGTGAAGGAAAACATCGTGAGAAACCTTCATGCACGCCTGCGAAGAGATTCGAAGGTTGTTGTAAGTCGTCCAATCCGCACTGGGTCCGCGTGGACGACTAAGGCCTAATCACCCTATACGGGTAGGCTCGTGCCCCTCGGTGGGGACGTTTAATGAGCTGATGATGATGAATATATATTTATTTACATCGTTGTATAGTTGTCTTAGATAAACAATAAATTTATAGATGCGCAATCTCATTCAAAAAGTGTCCGCGGCAAAATTATGCCCATCCGTCAGTTGGGCAAAATTTTTATTCATAATCACGTCGCTCGCTACATGTCATAGTGACATTGTAGTATGCTCTTTTGATTTTGTACCCTTTTAATGACGCCTTAAGGTCAACATTTCAATGAATAATTTTATGTCATAAATATAACATGTGCCAACGTATGTGTCAAGCGGCTCGGACACTTCTAGGTTGATCTTCGTGATTGTGCATATAGTTAGTTTATTGTTTATCGAAGATCGTTGTGTCTGTCTCACTCTCTCTCATATGTTATTGTTGTAACTTATCTGTCATATTTTTCCATCTGCTTTTTTTGTATTATTTTATTCGTCGTATTCACAGATTTCCCAATACAGGAGATGGGGCAAGCCGCGTTTTTAAGTGCGACAAATGTAAGCTCAACGAGCATACACTGGCTGCCAGTTTACGCTCTGTGTGACGAGTCAAGACGCACGAATATTAGAAGAAATTACCGTTTTTTCCCAAAATGCCATCCTGTGCAATTGTAACATGCCATCATCGCAATGAATCAGTAAATTTACCAAGAAATATAATAACTTTTCACAGGTAAGAACCGAAAAGAAATTGCGACACTGGGACTGCCTTTAAACTTGGCGGCTTGTCCAGTCTAATTGTATATTTGGATGTCTGTGGTCGTATTACTTATTGTGTTTTTTATTCGTCGTATTATTGTGTTTATCTTTCAATCCGTCCACACAAGTAGGAGTGCTAGTGCGGGTATAGCGACACAGCAGCTGATACTGAGACCTTTTAGCCATATATGTTAAATTTAATTTTGTTTTATTCTAATCTACTATTTTCTTTTTATGTTATTGTGCAATTGTAATTAATACACTTCTGTATATGTGCGTATTCTTGTTTATTTTTATTTAGGGAGCGTTCAAGTATTACGTAACGCAATTTTTGAAGATTTTTGACCCCCCTCCTCCTTTGTAACGCACCGTAACGTTCTTCTGTACTCCCCCTCCCACTCTCTAAACGTTACGTAACACTCAATGACCATTTTTACCCTAAGGCCGCAAAAAAGAATGTTACAGATTTATTTACAATACTATCTAGGGAACCCCGTGAAATATAAACAAAATGGTTTGCCAACTTGCGAGAACAAATCAAAAATCAAGGGATTTCCCGTAAACGTAAATGAAAAGGGTTGCCAATTTGGAGTATTTATACCCTAATTTCTTATTTAAAATAAACAATTACGTAACGTGTTGTAAGAAAGACCCCCTCCGCCCCTGTAACGCATCGTAACGTTTTACGAGACCCCCCTCCCCCAAAATGGCGTTACGTATTACTTGAACGCTCCCTTATTTGCCAGAATACAGAAGGAAAATCAAGTTGGTACGGTCAATACAATGTTTTTCTTCTTTTTTCTCCATCACACAAGGGTACTCCAAATCTCTTTAAGTTGCTCAATTTGAACGACGCCTATTTTTTTTAAATCATACTTATGCAAAATTCACGTCATTACTTAACCCCACTATTGTTCTACTACCTTGTGTAAACTAGTGGGTACATGTTATATCTTCCAAACTAAATTATAATACACTTACCTTGACCCACGAGACTTGACGGTAGTAAGCAACTAAGCATGAATATACATATAAAACACTAACGTTGCAACATTTTTTTGACGTTACCTTAAGCTTATTTTAAAAATAAAAAGACTTATAAAATCTTATCGCTCGCACAATCTTGTGGCCATAGTTAGCTAATCATGGTAGTTTGACTTCATCGTCATGCGTCTTATGTAATGTTCCGGGTATAAGGGTCAGACTGGCATTGAAATAACTGGGTACCATAATCTTTATACTGCATAAACTGTGATCGCTAATTTTTTGTACAAAATATTTTTAATTTTTTTGAAACGACGACGTAGGTTATTGTCAACCATCCAACATCCCATCTCTTTTTTTGTCAAGATAATTCTCTCTCTCTTCAACCTATCGCAGTCAGTCACTGGACACAGGTCTCCCCCATTTTGCGCTAGATATCCCAGTCCTCTGCTTTTCCATCCAGCCTCAACCAGCGACCTTTCGCAAGTCGCCGGTCCATCGGGCTGGAGGGCGTACCACGCTACGCTTGCCAAGACGGAGTCTCCACTCCACAAGATAAATTATTTCACAGTACCTATTTAGTTATTCCATAAAATGCATTTTTGCATTTGCGTCATTAACGTGTGCGTAACGAACATTAATAAGTATTTAATTGTAGATTTCTTAACAAAACATTTAATTAATATCTCTTACTAGCGTAAGAGTAATTTTATTATTGCTTACATCGTGTGTAAACACAATTACACAGAAATTTCTTTAACACATTGACGGCCATACAACTAGGCAAAGTATAAATTCTATTGTTTGTACAGATATACCTACACTTAGATTGGCACTTAACGTATTAGCGGCATTTAATCTGAAGAGTAATAATAAAGGCTAAAATTGGAAAGCATTAAATGAGTGCTCCGACGATTGTGCCGGTGTTCAAAACAACTGCTTTTTGTAGTCAGTTTTTGATACGTATGTGTCTTTCATCCACTATAACTACACATAAAATCTATCTAATCTACCATGGTTTTCGTCTAAGCAAGCCTCCCCTAATGAGCGTCATTCATAACGGTCGTGAGCATTATACATACCCCCACTTGCAGTCACCTATCTCATGACCATCGTTCGTCCATCGCAATTTGGAAGGACAATAACGACATTTAACACATATATAAAAACATTTCTGTAGATTTTTTTTGTACTGGCAAGCAATAAGACTCGTTCCAAACAAGGCTTATATCCATTCATACTTAAGACGACCTTCAATTTAATAACTGAATAACAAGGTTGAACTGATAAATGCCGTATTATATGCTTAACAATAACTACGGCGTTGTCTTCATACAAGATGTAAATAAAAGTGTTCACAATCCGCAAAAAAACATTCCTTGTACTACATTCCAAATGTGACTGGCATTCTATATAATGTTAACATAAATGTATACAATATATTGTATTATTTGTGCTAAACGTAAACCCGAGATCTACAAACGTTGTTTTGAGCTCAATAATAATAATTGTTGTTTATACATAATTATAAAAAACCTTTATAGATAAATAAAAAAGTAAAACAACAAAACGGGCTATGTTCTTGATTGCTATACTATTTTATTAAAAAATCTTACACAAATATAAGAAACTTAAGCAAATAATATTCCTGATAAAACACATACAATTAAAGACAATATTAAGTTAAAAGTAAACCTATTTCACATCATACTTTGACCGGTACTCCTAAAACTACATATGTCATATATTTGTACTGAACACTTCTAGTGTGTTTGAATGACTCTTAACTTCCCATGCGTTTCTCAGTATTTTTTGTTCCCAAATTAAACCAACGGAAATGATTATTTTGCTAATATAGGCGAAACCACTCATTTGTCTTCGATAAATACAGCTATGAAGAACAATTCTCATGTTTATACCCATAGACGTAAAAAAATATATTTCTTACGTCTATGGATGTACCTTATTCAGACAAAAAATATCCACTGACTTTCACACAGCGCCGTCTGGTCCCAAACTAAGCAATTGTATGTAATATGGGCTCTAAACAACTGATAAAGATACCCATTTTTTTTGTAAATACATATACATATTATACATAGAAAACATCTAGCCCATTACAAAAAGACATGTTCATGCACACAAATGTTTGTACTGTCCGGATCGAACACGGAACCCTTGGTGTAGTGGCTACGTCTCGACCATTACACCACAATATGGGTAGTCAATACATTAAGATAGATATTTGGTTAGTTGTTTCGCATAGTTAACCCCTTTACTACTCTATGTTTTTTTGTAATGATGTTTAGGATTATTGTTATTTAATAAAAATAACAGACCAACTCTATGGATGCTGCAAATAAAATAAGTTAATACTTAAAGTTAAGTAGTGATAAAGGTAGGTTTAAACATTTTAAATTACTTAGCGAAAGGATAATATTGTCTTTATCATCAAGCGGAATGTTGTGAAATATATGGTTAAAACAAAGCTTTAGAGTAATTACAAATTATAACTCATTATCATACAATGTATACAACTGCGGATTATGGACGATAAAGGTAAGTAAATATGCACAGACATTCACACAGCGCCATCTTTAGTAAACAAATTAAGCATTTCGCATGTAATTCCAGATAAACAAACATTATACATAGAAAACATCTGGGTGTTTTCAGGTATACAGTCATAAGGTATACAGTCACCTTTCTTGATAACAATATAAATATCGTAACTTTTTAGGCATGTTATTACAAATAAAGATTCATTTACTTACTTACTACACACACTTATAGTGATGTTTTACATGCAGAATCCCTTAAAATATCTTAATGATGATAATAGCATTATGAGAGATGCCTTATCCGAAGTTGTTTTCCGTTAAACAGGGTTTTACGGTTTTGCAGTTTTATATCGAAAAATTGTGCTCGATAGTTAACGGCGTTTTAGCGTTTTAGTGGACGGCAGAATTATGATAATGTAGATACTCGTATATACCAAAGCTACGTACGCCAAAGCTGTGACGAAGTTGATTGCTAGTGACATAAAGATATCCACAGACAGTAACCAACAATTAAAGTGCATCTTTCGACCCTTTCGCCGAAAAAATTGGGTATACTAAAGCATAGGTACTGTAAAAGGAAATGGGTAAGTTAAACACAATATCCCTTTCGTCAGGATAAATACTTTTAAGAAATGTGTGCAGGACGCAATACGAAGAGCTTATACACGGTCTTATAAGGTTTTTTTATGTTATAGTACAGGACGGTCGGGACGCTCACCGGATAGTAAGTGATACGCCTAGCCATGACAGAGCGGCATTCAAGGAGACCATTATTATTTCCCGTCACCAGAGACAACAGATGTTAGGTCTCTTATACCCGGTAATTTTACTAGGTATCTCGTTAAGATGCAAACAAAATGCAATAAGAGCAGGTTAGCGTCATCGTTTATACGAGGTGCATTGCGTGGGTGGGAAGTAATGAATTCCTGTTTCCACCTAAGGGGTCCAGACCAAACGTATTCGGCTGTGACGAATCCTGCGTTAGGATTAAGGCTGAGTGCCAGCTTCAAATACGGCTAACAGCAGCAGGTAATCAGATAACAGGACTACTATGCGGTGCGATCCTGGCGACCTTAAGACACACTGTACTTGAGTGGCATATTTTATTCTGAACAGCTTTCGTAATTAAGACGTCATTATAAATATGATGATCATTGCGTCCTAATTTAGTAAAGGTAGCTTTTCACCAATTCAAGATACTTACCTACATAATGACATTAATTGATAAATGTGATTTTAAAGTTATACAATTATCCAAATGCATTTCATTGATTCAAAACGCAATATGTAAAACATAATAAAAGGAACATGAATTTTTATATGATAATAACATGCCTAAAAAGGTGACTGTATACCTTATAAAAGAGAAAGTAGATAACGTAGCTTTTCGTTTAAAAAATCCTGACGATTTTAAGGCTAGCATTTAAAGCAATGTTGCTAAAATTTTACTTTAAAAAAATATTCATTACCAATGATCCAATTTCTAAATAAATCATAGTACTATTATCAATTCATGGCTTTGCTATTGGGACAATCGTGGTAGGCAAATGTTATCTTGCAGGCCTAGGCCTCGTCTATCATAATAACCAAAACCGGATTTTATTTATCTATATCAAGATATTAAATATTCTCATTATCAAGTTAATGAGAATGTATTTTATATTCAGCGTCTGTATCAAGTCACGAGGACCCGACTTGATCACTTTAAAAGTCGCACTGACATTCGTCTATCTACCTGTCGTGGATTTCATTTTATATATATAGGTAACAGATCTTTGACTACAGACTGTCTATCTATAGATTTTTTAGAATTAAGCCAGATAAAGATTACTTAAAAGTTTCGATCTAGGAATCATGAATTTAAATCTCACAGTGAAATATAGAGTAAAATATCTTCGTAGTCTGTGAAAGATGGTTAATACTGCGACGAAATGGACTTACGAGTAATATAAATCACTCAGGTTTTTACTAAGCTAAAGAACTTTCAATTGTAGTTGTTGAAACAAGTCGGTACATATATATCGCTCAAATAAATTTTATAGAGATGAAAACAAAGACTCGCAAAAAATATGAGAGACCTGTGACTAGCATTAGACAACGTTGTGTTGGTTTGAAAGAGTGATAAGTTTTTTTTACAATTGTCTTATACCTGGCGAATTAAGTCAAGCCTTTGCTAAATTCAGAAGAGCACAGAAAAATAAGATGTCCATACTTATACAACTTTTCGCTACTTGCACATTACGTTATATTTAGTTTTGGATGATACGTTTGTAAACTTTACTTTTAAAAAGATACCATTCCGCCTGATCTTGGACGACATCGGGTACGATTTTAGTAAATTTGTTTGCTAAAGATAAATCTAACAAAAAGTTGCTACAATAAAATATAAAATAATAATAAAAATAACGATTTGAAGAACGCAGGAATTCATTTAACTTTGATTATTGATTCACAAAAAAAATACAAAGCGAAATACTAATACAAATATGTTATCAGTGGTCATAATTTTATAGATAAGTCAAGTGATTTGATATCAAAACGATATTGAAACAAATGTGGATTTAAAATAGGATAATGACATTTCAACGTGTAATTTCGTAAGTAGTTCGACCTCGTATACACTGACTGCAATTGTATTGAAATCAGAATCACGTGGATCCTTAATATTGTAATGATATCTCTAGAAAACAATATTAATTACCTTTACAAGTTGTGATTACTTATGTGCATTTTAAAATTAAAAGTAATTATTTTCAATACATATTTTCCTATTACACTTGTACTCTACACTATACTGAATCCGTTGGAAAAAATCAGAGATAGCTAAAGTGGTATTGAAGTGACATATAAACAAGTATATACAATTTTTAGTTTTACGATCTATTTATTCGGACATTTTTTCATTTGAAATCGATGAATTTGATACATCTTCTAAAATCCTCACACAGGGGCAGCATCATAGTCCTCTCAATCCGCCATGTTTTTGTTATTCTCACCAAGTACTAGTAACATATAACCCCTTAATCAGTATATTTTCTAAAAGTAGAAAAGTTATAGTGTCATCATTGAAAACTAAACTATTTTGGTACTTTTTGCTGTTGACTGGACAGGATTCTTAGTAAACTAATACGGGTAATTAATTATCATATCCTATTTCTACTCAATACGAAAAGATGCACCAAGATATTTTGGGGATATTAAATATGTAATTCCCACATTGCTTAGTTTTCGAAGACCAAGGGAATGCTTTCGCTTTAAAAAGAGGTGATCTTTGTGGAGATGGTTGTCAGGGGGGTAACTGCAATCTCTTAAAACACTAGGTATTTCATAATGATATGTCAGTATTTTTGCACCAAAAAAGGCGCAGTAATATTATTGTAATTTTGTGTTGCCCGCCAGGATTTCAGACACAAGAGAAAATCTACCGTTTCTGTTGCATATATCCGTCAGCGATCAGAGTTAACGTCGGGATGGCCGGTCACTAGACGTATTAATCGTTGAAATTATAACCAATAATTGCTTCTATTTGGTTCCAGTGAGTAGGCAATCTCATTTTAAAAGAAATTGAACATATAAGGGTGACCGGTCATTCTGATATCTCGTTGGCCGGTCACCTAGCTGCGATACCTTAAGTGCGTGCAATCGCTAAATAATCCATCGGCCAAAAAATAGTGCCCATTTGGTTCCGTCCGTTTTAAAAATGTGCATCTCATGCTATCTGGGAAATAAAATACATTCAAATCTTCCTCTAAGATTAGAGAATTTAACTTTGTTGAATATATTTAGCTTCAAATTAAAATACTCTTGGATGGTTTCGATTATAAGATACCATTAAAACGGTAACGTGGATGAGTCAAGGATCCTAAGTACAGACAGGAATGATTATTGATAGACGGCTTTATGAATAACCTCAGGTCAAATTGACTTCAATAATAATCGAATAATATATGAACGTCGGTAGCTTTTTTTCTAATACATACATACTAAACATAGAAACACATAGAACAACATAATCTGCACTATGAGATCTGCCGACTTCGCAACTGTTACACAATGCGGGTAAGATATCCTCAGCCAAGTAAAAAATATGACTGCTTAACACAACTAGGCTAACGCGTCAGCACAACATATTTATTGACTAAAATGTGTAGTAGTACTAGAAGGACACCACGGTTTCACCCGCTTAGTTCCCGTCCCCAGGGTGTCAGGTCAGTTCATTCCATACCAAATTTTGATAAAATCGCTTCAGCCGTTTAGATGTAAACAACAAAAAATCACAAACATTCGCCTTTCTAATACTAGTGTGATTAATTTACTACACTTGGGAGTAAAATACTCACAAATGTCGCCTTTATAATACTAGTGTGATTAATTTACTACACTTGGGAGTAAAAAACTAACAAACTGCCGCCTTTGTAATACTAGTGTGATTAATTTACTAAACTTGGAAGTAAAAAACTAAGAAACTGCCGCCTTTATAATACTAGTGTGATAAATCTACTACACTTGGGAGTAAACAACTAACAAACTGCCACCTTTATAATACTAGTGTTATTAATTTACTAGACTTCGGAGTAAAAGACTCA
Organism: Leucinodes orbonalis; assembly: GCA_019425675.1. Lineage (NCBI taxonomy): Eukaryota > Metazoa > Arthropoda > Insecta > Lepidoptera > Crambidae > Leucinodes > Leucinodes orbonalis. Next base: position 12,341 of record PQWD01010454.1, read on the forward strand.
GAAACTGTTGCCTTTATAATACTAGTGTGATTATTTTACTACATTTGGGAGTAAAAGACTCATAAACTACCGCCTTTATAATACTAGTCTGATTAATTAACTACACTTTGGAGTAAAAGACACACAAACTGTCGCCTTTATAATACTAGTGTGATTAATTTACTAAAATTGGAAGTAAAAAACTAACAAACTGCCGCCTTTATAATACTAGTGTGATTAATCTACTACACTTGGGAGTAAAAAACTAACTGCCGCCTTTATAATACTAGTGTGATTACTTTACTAGACTTGGGAGTAAAAGACTCAGAAACTGTTGCCATTATAATACTAGTGTGATTAATTTACTACACTTTGGAGTAAAAGACTCACAAACTGACGCCTTTATAATACTAGTGTGATTAATTTACTACACTTGGGAGTAATAGACTCACAAACTGTTGAGTTTATAATACTAGTGTGATTAATTTACTACACTTTGGAGTAAAAGACTCACAAACTGTCGCCTTTATAATACTAATGTGATTAATTTACTACACTTACGAGTAAAAGACTCACAAACTGTTGCCTTTATAATACTAGTGTGATTATTTTACTACACTTGGGAGTAAAAGACGCATAAACTACCGCCTTTATAATACTAGTCTAAATAATTTACTACACTTTGGAGTAAAAGACACCCAAACTGTCGCCTTTATAATACTAGTGTGATTAATTTATTATACTTGGGAGTAAAAGACTCACAAACTGTCGCCTTTATAATACTAGTGTGATTAATTTACTACACTCGGGAGTAAAACACTAATAAACTGTCGCCTTCATAATATTAGTGTGATTCATTTACTACACTTGAGTCTTAGAAGTAAAAGACATAGTAAGCATAGTCCACACAATTTTACATTGCATCAGTACAAACATTCCGTGTTTACTTTCACAATGAACCAGCTGTAAAAAGCTGGCGCCATAAAGATTGCCGGTATCTATCAAAACAGATATAAAGCAATTTGAATAATAAACTTATCAGGATAATAACTATGCTTCTCTTATAAAAGAGATGACTATTAGCCATAATGATTCCATTTTTCATTATATAATAGTTTACATTGTAAAAGTTTTTAATAGAAAAATTACTAATAAAAATTTTTTTTCTAAGTATGATATGGGAGCACCACAACAAGTAATGGCAGATGTCGAAGAACTGACCAGACGAAGAAGGCTTATAATTTCGGAGGCCAAATTATTAAGGCCAGAAACAATCTTAGGATGATAGTTATTACACACAAATCTGCATTGGGCCCACAAGGTGGGTTGTGGCAAGACAGTATCCCCAGCAAGTCTATTACCGTCTACATGTTTACTAAAATAAGTGTAAACAAAACATCAATTTGAGACTAGACTAAGGGTCAACAAAACAATTTGAGAGTAGGTCAAACCAAATGTTTGACCTAGTCTCAAATCGGTGTAATCAAATAATATCAATATAGGCAATGCTACTGTTGACCTTGACCATTTGAATGTAAATATTTTAATTATATAATTAAGTACATAGTTAGGTACATATCTATAGTGACACTAATTTTAATATTCCAAATAAGTTGTTGTTTGTCCATATTTGTATTCTCACATATTCTTTCTACCCGCAAGAAACTGTATTCATTGTCTATCTAATATGCATTCCATAATTAATCATTGTATAAATCACTTGATCTCAAACAGTCAAGAAAAGATCACAAATAACTTTGTAATCATTCACACAAATATAAACAAAGAAAAAACAATTAGATGCACACTGTTCACGGATTTATATGGTTTACCTCATTGACAACTGAGGTATATGTATGAACTATTAAAGTTAATTGAGTCTGGGGTTGTATGACACTCTGAAGAGTTGATTAACCTGGTACATATCCTTTTATACTTGCAATTTGTATACAGACTAGATGGAAATATAGTATAACATTACATTGACAACCAAAAACCCCTAAAGAATATTGGCGGTTGTTCCAATACCATAATCAACATGGGCCCAGTTGCCCACCATCAAATCCGAACAGATGGATTCTGTCCCTGGCCCCAGTCTCAGACTAGGAGGAGATGTCCCCTAACCCTAATAATAAAATTGTGGAAAATTATGCTTATTTATAAAGTACTCATAAAGTTATAAATCAAGTTCGTACCTATATTGTGCCAAAAAAAAAGAGGATAAATGACTACTGGAGCATGATGGCTGGAGCTTCTATAAACTTTCAACCCAGATTTATTGTTCAGATCACACTTTCAATTTGTTTTGGGTTTACAGATCATTGATATGATATTGTGTTCAATATTCAATACTCCTAGTAAATTTAATAGGGCTGCCTCCATTTTTTTCTGGATCTGCATTTATATCTACCAGATTATTACTATTAATTACTCCTTAATAAAAAAAAATACCTAAAAAATCCTAATCTCTTATTAAACAATATATTTTGAGGGTAATTCAGTAATTGTGATTTTATTATTGTGTATTATTTGATCCCGGCTGTTTTTTATTTCAATATCATAGATGAGAAGTTGTCATATAATGATACTATATCATGACTTGCTAGTTATCTAGGTTTATGAAAGTAATAGCAGGTCATAGATCAATTCTATAAATATTGAAAAGTGGCTAACCGCAGTTAGATTAAGAATAATATTCATTCTCTAGTAAATTATATTTGATAGAAATAGTGTTTAGGAGAGGATATTCATTTTTTATTATTAAACCACATTATTTGTAAATATTTAGATTAAAAAAATAATTTACTTACTTGTATAAATGGCAGATTGACCGGGCCAGGCCATTACCAGAGCCACAGGGCAGTATAGCTAATGGCACTTCAGCAAGAGCCTGCTGCCAATCTAACCTCTCGAACATGCCATTTAGAACTTCAAAAAAGCACTCCATCACCTCCAACCGCCACTATACCCCTCCAAGAGTAAACATTCCGTGTGCGCACAAACTCGCGCGCATACTGAGCATACTTTGTCACGTGCAAGTCATACGGAACTTCAGCTTCCTGCAACAAGGGCGCTACCTTCCTCTGGAACAGCTCTCGAGCCTTCCCCCGGACCCGACTTCGGGTTCAAAAGAATCAATAACTTCTTATCATTCGTAGGGAGCGCGTTCCCAACCGTCAGACCCGCAATCAAACATTTCAACGTAGTTCGCCACTTCTGTGCTTCCTTGTTGTTGTCTTCATACTTGTCAAAAGATCTAAAACGCAATGTTATTGTCGTCCGCTCTCTTTTCAAGGTACGCCGGCTCTGTTTTAATATATATGCATAAATGTACAGGTAAGCGCTGATATCATTTTCGTCTAAGTCACCACTATTCTCATCTACCACTTTGAGCTGCTGGTGGCCAACTAATGAGGTGCATACACAAGAACTCGTTCTAGGACGGCGTCGCTTACTCCTCATGCATTTACTGCCAATGATGTCGCGCAACAATATCGTTTGCTCCTTTGAACTACCTTCAGCTTCTTTGGTTAGTGTTAATCCTTTCGATGTCAGCCTGACTCGAAACACGGAATTTTTTTTAGATAATATATAAAATGTTTCTTCGAGATAAACATGATCGTTCGCATCGGGATGATGGTATTCTAACACAGTCGGCACGTCTTTACCCAACTGTGGATTCGCCATGACTAATTTTTTTTTTCAATTCAACATCAACAATGTTTTGCTTTAATAATTTACGGCATTGGACAATATACAAAAAAAATGATTACATTATTTTAATTTTGTATAATTATCTAAAATGAATAGCTGTAAATATTTAATTCAGGAATATTGTTAAATTATATTATTAATTAACGGTTGGATGTGGTGTTTCGGTTTTTGTCTGAGATTCCCAAACTTGTACCGAACTGTCGTTGGATAGTTCGGTACAAGTTTGGGAACATGATAGTCTGTGCCGCACAAATGACATTGCCAATGACTGTCAATGTCATTAAACTTAGGCTTGCGATTTGAAATTTTTGAAACAAAGTCATAGAAAATATTTTTAGGTGCATAATTGCAGATAATAATTTATTTAAAATACGTGTTTAAGTTTAAAGAAACAATGCACCATAAAATATTAGAACTTTATAGCGGTATAGGTGGTATGCATTGCGCATGGTCTGGTATGTAATACCATCACCTATTTATATTACTTTGATATTGTTCACAAACAAATATTTTCAAACTGAAAATAAAATCTCAAATGAATTAAGTAATGAAAGAGTGTGCCTAATATTTTATTAACTGATAAGTTTATTTCAGATTCTGGCCTAAATGGAGAAGTTGCAACAGCAGTTGATATAAACACAGTAGCAAATGAAGTATACCACCATAATTTTCCGAATACGCGCCTCGTCACTAAAAACATTCAATCATTGACTCCTGCAGAAATCTCACGGTTAAATGTGAATGTAATACTTATGTCACCACCATGTCAACCCTTTACAAGAAATGGGAAATATTTAGATGATAATGATACAAGAACAGACTCATTTATTTACTTGTTGGGTATACTGAACCAGTTGGAAAAAATTGAATACATTCTATTGGAAAATGTGAAGGGATTTGAGTGTTCTAGTGTAAGAAATATGTTTATCGGAAAACTTGAAGAGTGCAATTTTCAATATCAGGAGTTTCTTTTGAGCCCAAATTCTGTTGGAATACCAAATTCTAGGCTGCGATATTACTGTATAGCTAGGAGATGTAATAATATATGGAATTTCAAAACAACAGACAAAATTGTAAGTAGAATCATATTTATCAGTCCCCATTGTTGACATTTTGCTTTTGTTATCATTTTGGTAATGTAGTTTAACTTTTTCATCCTAGGGAACTTTCCCATCTTGGATATTCAACTATATTGTTTGATTTAAATTATAATGCTTGAGAGTTAAATTTTACTCTTGTTCTGCAGAAAATTAACAATATTTAAAATTCATTAACATCATGATGATGGTGATCAACAATTTTGTGTACAGTATTAACACAAGAATCAATTAAAGGGTGTTGCAATAATCTTTGATATTATTTTTCCAGATGGAGAGCCTTGAAAAGGAATTCAGTGAACCATATTGTATTGAGGCAATTCTAGAGCCTGAAGTATCAAATAAGTATTTTTTAAAAGATCAGCACATTAAACGGGCTAATGTATTAGACATTTGTCATAAAGATTGCAGAAGATCCTGTTGTTTCACAAAAGCATACTCACATTATTTAGATGGAACAGGATCTGTCTTCACAGAGCTTAGTAGAGAAAAGCGTATTGAATGCTTTAAATCAGCTAACACTTTTGAAGTAGGTAGTGATGAATTTATCAAATGCCTGAGAGAATTGAGGTTACGTTTCTTTACACCAAAAGAAATATCAGCACTAATGGCTTTTCCTAAAACTTACAGTTTTCCGACAACAACAACGATGAAACAGTGCTATAGATTATTAGGCAATAGTGTTAATGTCAAAGTTATCAGTGAACTGCTTAAATATTGTTTCATGCATGAGGCTGAATCTGGCAGAAAATTCTAGCAGAAAAAATGCAATAGACAGGAATGAAAATGGACTTGGTTCCTGGTTTTAATAGAATATATATTAAAATTATTTCAAATATTTGTATGTTGAAGTTAAAGATTATAAATAAAAACAGCCTTTTTTTGGTTCTAAGACTTGTCATCCCTGACCATTGGGTTTTTTTTCTACAATTTTCTGCCAGATTCAGTAACATGATTATTCTGAACAAGATGCTTGTTGTTACAGATTTTTATTGATCATAATAAATTATTTTTAAACATACTTAATATAATTCATAAATAACACTTAGAAATTAATTGATCCATTGCTAAGTACTTGTCTTGCTCTTCGTTTTGCCCGGTAATAAGTACTCTCATCCTTAACATAACAGCTATTGATGATATGGATCCTATGAGAAAGGACCATAGTGTAAATTTCCAATAAGCTCTTTCTTCCAAATATGCTACTCTATCACAGCTGAAAATTATAAAAGAAAATACATAAAATACTCCACTATTCATCTTAATATATATTTGATAAAAATAATACATTGTTTACCTCCTGGTTACTGTTTCTCCATTTTCACATTTCAAAATCTCCTTGAAACTAGTATGAATGCAGACTCCTATACTCTTACTTCTAATCTCGAAATCTAGAATAAAGTACAAATGAAACAGTAAGGAATTTACTATTAATGTAATTACTATCTTAATCAATTTAATTAGAAATTATTTGCCTTACCAGAGCAAGGATGACATTCACTTATAATTTTGTATGGTTGACGCATCCAACATGTAGAATTATTTTCTGTTGGAAAGGTCTTGTTTTTTTCTTTGGCTTCCTGACAATGTATCAGCCAAATGGGATTCTAAAATGAGTACTAGTATAGTCAATCTGAAAATAAAACCGAGTTAAGTTATAGGAAAAGTAGAACAACAAGGAATAAAAAAACAAATGTTAGGCTTACACTCCCATACAAACTGTTCCAAACAACATACAACGTTTTGAACAAGCTTCAATCATTTTTATTGGGAATATTTATTAACACAAAAATATGCACATTTATATTGATTTTAATTCTAGTTTTGTGGCTTAAAGCGAGCTTAATTTTAAATAAAATTATTAATATAAATAAATTATTTTTGTAATCAAAGGCAAATGTCATCAAAATGTCACTTTAACAAAATCACAGAGCATTAATTAAACCACAGATGAGAACGAAATAGAACCAAGGGCCACACTAACGTGAAATGTCACTAAATGAACGCGTTGTTGGGTGTTAACTTTAACAATAATTAATTTGCAACGGCATTCCAATTCCATTTGCCGTTTGGCAATAACTGGACTGTCAATACATCCATAGATACAGTTGTAAAACTGTACTCACTATAGTTGTTCCGAAAAAAATTTATTAGTAGTTTTAAGTATCACATTTAACCATTATATATTTTTCTAAAGAAGCTCTTTAAAATAAGAATGTTGTGTTTACCTGTAAGAAACTTAACATTTAGAACATATGTTGTATTGCAATTTAATATTCTTAATTATAAGACTAATGTTATGTTGATGGTGAACCTGAATAATAAATAAATAGGATATACACGATACACAAAGGCGGCTTAGAGCATAGAATAATAACTAAAGCAACATAGACGTGACAAAAACATTTAAGTTTATATGTTTCAAAGAGATTTTCACGAGAATGAATGCGTTGAAGCGGTCACACTTGATATGCCAATTTTAGAGTCGAGATCGCACCACCTTAGTTTTAGAAAAAACTTCTTGGACGTCAAAAAGTGCTAGAAAGGGCTAGACTAAGCGTCATAAGATTTTCTGCCCTAAAAATGCTGAAATAATCATGTCGTGAAGCCGTATCTTTTTTTTTAGCTCGTCGAAAAAAAAGTTCATCATGACCGATGAAATAGTAAAAAATACTTATGGCATGTCGAAAACTTCATATTTGCTAACATTTCAAGACAGTGAAGATTGCCGATACTAAAAACTTGTATTTATTTATTTCGTAATAAATATTCTATTCTTACCAATACCACTCGTCAATAAATACAAAATTAAGTTAATGAAGATAGAATAAGTGATTAAAATATTTTTAAATGTTGAAGTATTGTTAGTGTATAGTGCCTACGACTAAAATCAGCATCATCAAATCAAATTATGCAAAAAAAAAAAGTATTTTTGCGTATTTTAATACTATTTTTTGTTTTTATGCTATAGCAAACGGCTCATCTGATGGTAAATGACACCGCCGCCCATGTACATTTTCAATACCAGAGGGCACTGAAATGCGTTGCTGGCCTTTCCTTTTGTAAAGTATAAAGTACAATAACATTGAATAACGTACAATATTTGATTATAAAGTTCGGGCGGCAACCCTGATCTTGCCGTTTTCTCTCCATTAAATGGACATCAGCGCCCATCAATAATTAACACGTTCATAATTTCAAGTGTGTGACAAATTTAACGTGCAAAAATGGCTACCCACTTTTGCACGTTAAATTTGTCGCGGTTGTTATGACGTTGATGGGTGTGTTAATATAAAAAATGTTTATTTCAGACTTAGCCCATAAAATTATTAGTGTACAAATTACTTAAAAACTATGTTACTAAGACATGAAATATAACTAAAGCGTTCTTATTCTAAGCACACGCACTTGTGCTTGGACCCAATGCCGAAGAAGGGGGCTGTTCAGCTTGACACTAAGCACGTTCAGAATGTCGTTGGGGCTCCCGCGCATACGCGACAATAGCGATGCAATGCGGCGTCGCAGCACGGCGTGAAAACCGTCAGTGTGCGCATGTGCGCCGACACGCAACACCAGCGCTAATGGTGTTAGACGTTAAGTCTTAGTGTGGCCCCAGTATAATGCTAAGTCTAGAAATCATAGCGTCATATTGCTGTCCCAGATAGGACAGGATAGGACAAGCATCAATGTGTTTGACATTTAATTTAACCAATCGGCTTTGCGTGTTGATTTCTTCAGCCTGTCAGAATTATGAGAAGATCGGGTAGCCATGTTTATTGAAAACGTAAACGGAAAAGAAAGCGGCATTTTTTTCAAGTCTGTCAAAAGTTTAACAGTTGCAGCTTGTTTCTCGTTTATGTGATGTAAATTCTACAATTATTTACTGTTGTGCCACTTTTTTTGATTGTTTTGAATAATGGCTCTGCCAACTGAGGTTTCAAGATCTTTTCGTCTTTACGTGACCCATGTGGATGGAGAAGGCCATTTCCTGAGAATCAGTGGGCAGCTGGATCAACCTTCTTCGTTGATGGTGGAAAGTTTGTTCGAAACAGCTCGCGAAAATTTGGAGAAAGGCGTAGGGACCGTCTCACCGGCAGCTATACATGAAGGCGTTATTGTGCAGCTAAATACAAAGATGGTGCGTACTACAGGGCGAAAATAATAAACACTACCAACATAGCGACTGGTCTTGTTGGAGTACATTTTATCGACTACGGAAACAAAGACATAATTTCTTTGAGTACAATAAGGTTTCTAGACAGCTATGATCCTATGTTTTTGCAGTTACGTGGTCAAGCCACAGATTATTACCTGTCTAGGATTATGCATCCCTCTGGAAGATGGGAAGAGCCCCTGTTACTAAAACTCCAAAGTCTTCTATGTTATAATGAATATCCAGCAACAATTGATGTGCAGACGAGGTCTCTACCTCTTATTTCAATTCAATTCAAAGGGAATGATTTATCAACTCATCTTGTATCAAACAGACTAGGTGTAGCATTACCAATTGTTAAACAAGAGGTATTGCTGTTACAAATTTCTGGAGAAAATCAGCAGGTTCCAAACTGGCAATCGGCATTTGCTACGGATTCCCCATCATACCCGGAACATGTACCATTCTTGATAAATCAGAATTTTCCTTCGAATCCAGCTTCAGCGATGCGGTTGCAAAATGTTGCTTTGCCATTTAATGGTGCTGTTCCTCCACCTTCATTAATAAGTCAAAGGCTATTAGTAAGCAACAAGGCCTCAAGAAATCCTGTTAATCTCAGACCACCGTCCGCCAGCCTCAACATGCAATTACTTCTGTCAGTGGTTCTACCACACCCCCTGGTGCAATGGCTGTAAAACCATCATCTCCAAAGAAGTCGGCAACCTATAAAAGCAGGTTGTTGGAGGTAAATTCTCAGCATAAAGTGTTTGTATCATTTGCTGAAGAAGGGCCAGAGCTGTTTGCAGTGCAATTGGTAACAGATGCTAAAAAACTGCAGGACATGATGGATGATATAAATAGAAGGCCACACAGTAGTCTTGCTGAGCCTCCAATGATTGGAACTGTTTGTCTTGGACGTATGTCAGGAGACAGAATCATATGTAGAGCTATTGTAATGAACTTATCTGGTTCTCAATGTAAACTTTTTTTGTTGACTTTGGAGACACTGAGATGGTGTCATACTATGACATTTTTGATATACCTGAAGAGTTTGTCAAGCCACATGTATTTGCCATGAGGTTTTGCTTATCTGGTGTTAAAAATTAGAGAAAGGTCCACATTTAATTGAATCCTTCAAGCAACTGGTTAATGGTAAAGTTTTAACACTAAAGGTAGTGTCACCTGAAGGACCACCATTAATTCAGTATGGAGAACTATTTTTGGACAACAAAAATGTTTTGGACTTACTGCTTGGCAACATGAAAGACAAATTGCAGTTCAAATGGATGGAAATGTTACCATTGGGATCAAAAATGTCAGTGCTAGTTTCATATGTGGATAGCTGTATCAAATTTTATGTCCAATTATCTGACAAAATGGATGAGTTAAATGCTGTTATGGACGCTGTTAGAGTTCATTGTGAGAATAGTTCATCCCCGGGAGAGCTACCTGTGGGATCACCATGCTGTGCACGGTTCCCAGATGATGATAACTGGTATAGAGCAAGAATAAGAGAAATACGAGGATCAAAAGTAATTGTTGCCTATGTAGACTATGGCAATGAACAAGAAATTAACATTTCTGACTTAAGGACAATAACACCAGATTTACTTACGCTCCCTGCTCAAGCTCTGAAATGTGCACTGAAAGTAAGTATATGTTTGAATGAATGTGTATTGTAATGTTTTTTTTAAAATATCCACTGACATTCACATAGCACCATCTAGCCCCAAGTTGAGCATGAAGCCTGTATTATGGGTACTAAACAACAGATAAACATACTTATATACATTTTTTATACATACATACTATACAAAGAAAACATCCATACCATTACATTCAGACAAATGTTTGTACTGCCGATGTCTCAATGGCAACACCAAATGGTTTGTCAAATGTTTATTTATACATATTACCTTAATTTGTGCATCAAAAGAAGGTGTAATATTTGACTTCAATATTATTTTGAAATCTAAGTATTTATAACCAAATATAGTCTAATTTCACTAATCTGGCACTATTTAAAACCAGATGGTACCTGAATATTGGAATGTTTGGATTACTGGAAAAGTCATAGGTTATCAATCAAAGGGAAGAAATTTGTGTAATGTATTTAATTAACATGTTAATACAAATGCTTAAATTATTAATTGAGGTCTGTTTTTGTGCAACGCAGTCCTTGTGATAGGTATAGAGGGGCAACGAGGGCGGCAGAGGATTCGGTATATTGGACATACCGGTCTATCAAAGTGCTTTTTACATGCTCATATTTTTGTAGTGCTTGTTTGCTGAGGGTATTGGGTATTTGGGTCTGCATGGTGAATTGCGACCCCAATCTTTGCATTGCCATTCTGTGTGAGAAAGCTTGTGTCCTGCAGAGGAATATCATAGAAGTTCTTTAGTATAATACTTAAGGTGTACCTAAACCCACAATATTGAAAATATGTTTTAATTAATTCTCCAACACAGACAAAAAATCTAATGTTCACCAACATTCTTTATTCATAGGGTTTTGAAAATAAGCCTGTTGAGACAAAGACTTCAAACCAATTGGAGATGTTGGCGCTGGAGAAAACATTGATGGCAAACATTGTTGGTGTTCTTTCCACTGATACAATGTTAGTGTCCCTTGTGGATGTGTCAGTCAGACCAGTTTTGGATGTGGCCAAGAAAATGAATGAACTGTCACAACCAAGGAGCAATCATGAGGTGAGGGTAATTTTAAAATTATTCATTTCAATACAAAAAAGCATTGCATGATTCTGTTAAGTTTATTTATCTATGCATTTTTAATAACAATGGTAGTAGGTTAGTGAATTTAGCATTTTATAAAGATTATAAAGTATCAAGCAATTATAATAAGGTCATTTATACTTTGTTTACGAGTTTGAAATTGAACAATAATTATTCATGTAGCAAAAAGACATCATTATTAAGTAAAATATTTTGTTGTCTTGAAAAAGTTTTATGTTTAATAATAGATTTTTTAACCAGTGTAGGTGATAAGTTTTTGCAAAAATTGTTTTACTATTTAGTAATTATCATAGAGTTTCTATGCATTATTCAATGCTTTCTAGTGGGATACCTAGGTAATTTTTCACATAATTCACATAGGGAGTTTTTTTTCTACTGTCTATATTTAATGGATCTATCTTCGATTTACAATTACCATAGGTTAAACTTTTATCTGTAACAACTTCAAAACAATATTTCGAAAACGTAATATATTTTTCATAAGCGGGGCGGGATTTAAACTTATTGGAAACTGAAGAAAATTCCGCCCCAAATAATCACTCAAATTTTACCCAAATTCATAGTTTTGTTAACCTAAATTTAAAAAAAAATAAACAAAGGAATATACAAATAATGCGCAAAAAGAAATTCTTAAATTATTTATAATAAGTGATATTGGGCAATTTTTAACAACACTGCAAATTCTATTTTCCACTTTCCAAATTTTGCCCCCTTATTAATTTGCCGCCCTGAACACTAGCCCCGACTACCCTCTAGTGTTATTCTGCTACAGTTCATAGGTAAACAAATTATCCTTTGATAATATATTAAGGCCTTGTAACCTAATCATGACTTAGATTTCTAATTTAGGCTAACTTATTCATCAACTGATAAACTTTGTTCGAAATTGCGTTTGTACTAAAATTAATTATAATGGAAACTGACTAATATTTGTTTGACTATAATGTCAAGAGCGTCGGTAGCTCAATGGTATGGATTATTTTCCTCCTACCGGGAGGTCTGAGGTTCAAATCCCGCCACGTACCAATGTGTTTCCGAATGTTCGTAAATATATGTACGTTATCCGACGCTCTAACGGTAAAGGAAAACATCGTGAGGAAACCTGCGCACGCCTGCGAAAAGATTCAAAGGTTTTGCGTGAAGTCGTCCAACTAGCAGTGGGCCCGCGTGGACGATTAAGGCCTAATCACCCTATACGGGTGGGCTCGTACCCCTCGGAAGGTATGTTTAATGCTGATGGTGAAAATGTCTTAATATCTCAATATTGAATAAAAGCCTCTCCTAATGACACTCGCATTGACCAATCCCTAGCAGTCGACTTCCATCCACTACCAGTCATCATTCCATCAACTAAAATAATTCGTAATATAATATCTGGAACTTGCTGCCCTTAGATCTACTATGAGACCTCTAGGTCAAGTTTTTATAGTTTAACACTATACCCTGAATTTTCCATTTGCCTTTCAAGAATACAAAGTGAATATTGACTTATAAATTTTGGAAAAACAGCCTAAAGCCACCACACCTATTCGCAAAGATGCACCGGAGAGCTTCAGTTCACCAGAAGGTAGCGTGCCTGACGATAGTCGAAGAAAGAGTTTCCGCCGCGAGAAAAGCTTTAAGGATGACGGCGGCCGCCAAGAGAGGCAACGACGAGTTCGCCAATAGGGGAGGCAGTTTTCGTGGCAGGTATGCACTGAAGGTTTTTTGGTATTTTCTATTTAACCTGTTCACCATTGTGTGGTGAAGCTGTGGAGGCCACCCAATGCCAATAGCTTTAAGACATTAAAAAAAAAACATGTTGACATGGAATGTATAGATCCAAGTCTGCCGGGCAAACAGATCAAATCTCTCTTTTTTTATTTAGGACAGTTTACAAGACATACACACTTATAACATTGATAATATACAAT
>PQWD01010455.1:0-19940 GCA_019425675.1 Leucinodes orbonalis
GTTATAAGAAGCAAAAGAAATCAAGAAGATTTTTGTCTTATATAATGAACGAGTGAACATGTTGAAAATATATTAATGCCACATTCAATACACAACCATTTATTCATTTCGTTTTGTGTGTGCCGAATAACTGAGATATTATTCAGATCTCGTGCGTTATTTGAGCAAGTAGCTTTGATTTTGATTTAAGCATTTTCCATGAGCAAGAATTGTCATGATTCTCTGAGTATTATCAGTGAACAGCCTTATCTTTGTTATAAATCTTTGATGATTTTTTAAATATATAGTATATAAATGTAAGACTAGTCCAATCCCTATCAGTTCCATAATGGGTTTTTGCCACTTACCAATGGGGCGATTTCAAAAGCACCATGTTTTTAGTGATTTCTAAATGATTACATAAAGACACATGGTTCCTAGTTCAATCCAGTTTGATGATAAAAATACACATATTCTTTAATTTTGAATTGCAAAGCGAACAACATTGTGTTATAAAATTACATAAACGTAATCAGTCTTTAACAGCGGCGATTGTGATTAATCCCAGTCTATATTTCTCTAACTGTCCCCATTCGTCTTTTAGCGAATCCGTTTAAATTCAGAAACAAAACAAAAGCTATCGTATCAATCACTATAAATCCGATAATCGTAGTAATTCCCCCTAAACAACACGCAGCTGGCAATTGTCACCAATTTTAACGTATTGAGTTATATCTGTTTAAGAAGCCCACCGACCAATAAATCTGAAGCGCCAAGCTCGAAGATAATTAATGTACGATCAAATACACTTGTGTCTGATAGAAACAGCAAATCTCAGCTTTACGTGCGTTGTAATAAGAGCAACATTGCATCTGATTTACGGCTTAACTCTCGATACAAACTATTCATGTTTCCGAAGTAATCACTTGACACAGTTGCGCCAAATTTGAACACAAACCGAGTAGTCAATAGGGTTTAAATTGAGTAAACTGAAAAACATTTCCGGAGAGGCAATTTAGTGCTTTATCTAAAAGGAACCAATCTACGTATGACTAAATAACAATAATTTAAGGTGCTTAATTTAGGTCAATTATGAAATATGTAAACATTGAGTTGATATAATCCATGAGAGAACTAAAGTTTCCGACATAGCCCGCCGGAGAAGAAGTTATGAAATTGTGGTCTTTAAAGTTCACAAAATCAAACTAAGTAAAACTTAGGCATTCCTTTATCTACAGCCTTTAATCGTATATGTTATTTAAAATAGGTCCATTGCGTACCTATAGGTGGTTGTGTATGATTACTATAGTAAAGTTTTAGCCGGAACTACTTTACTCAGTCTTAGTAATTTTTAATGCACTAAATAAATGTATATAGTTGACAAATGTATCAGACATGGTGTTACGAGACAAACTTTATATGCAATGAATACGTAAGCAATTCAAGTTCGCAGTAACACCGTCATCGGTTTTAATAAATGTCATTGTGTCGTGGCATGTCAGCTAGACGTATCTCTGGGTACAAGGTGACGTTGCGGTAAACATCGTTTGCCTACATAAGTCGACTTTGATTTACATAAGCCGTGCTTTTTTTAAGCTTTTAATTCCAGCTTATTTCTAAGCGATACTCATTCTTGTGTTGGATTGGGCAACATTGATATTTTGTAGGAAATATTTGATTAAATCATTATATGACGACCCATTTGGTGTTGCGGTTGAGACGTCGTCGGCTGCACACCAAGGGTTCCGGGTTCAATCGCGGGCAGTACGAACATGAACACGTCTTTTTGTATGGTCTGGATGTTTTCTATGTATAATATGTATGTATTATTAAAAAATATATAAGTTTTTGTATCCGTTGTTTTAGTACCCATAATACAGGCTTCACGCTTAACTTGGGGCTAGATGGCGCTGTGTGAATGTCAGTGATATTTATATTTATAAATTAACCATCTTAGATTTCTGTACCATTAGATCGTTTGGTATGCAGATGTATACCCATTGTTGTTGAGAGTGCGGTGATCGCGACAGCGATACGCAACGAATACGTGCGCATCTCCAGCATTATTCCTCTAATTATGACCAAAATACTGATATCAAGCTGTATAGTAATATTATTTAGTCATGGGAAATCAGTATGTACAATAACAATCACTCATGAGATTGATTGCGATATAAGGCAATTTCCACCAAGTTATTTACGCACGATGCATTTATATATAAAATAATTAGGAATTAAGCAATAGCCTGGTAGTAAGTGCTCTTTTTAACTATTTATTTTTATTTAAATATTTAATTCGCCAGTTTTTATATGTACAGTATTTTAATGTAATTTATTAAGGCTTAAAATATAAGTTAAAGTATACATAGGTATACCAAAATAAACAATCTTAGCAAGTTACCTACGTACATGAATTTATACTAGTATATAAATAAATTGTTGGGGGTTTAAGCAATGCCCGGCCAAATAGTAGACTGTTAGTTTTCAGGTCTTGAAGCATCGTTTGCAGAAGATAATGTCTAAGATTTTACTCCTTAGGGCCTATATCAAATTCGAAATTTATGTTGGGACTAGATGGCACTGTGTGAATATAAGTAGATATTTACTTTGTTGACTTTACTTCGTGTGATCTTAAATGATTACATTTTAACCGACTTCTAAAAAAAATGACATTACTCTATTCGACGTATACTTTTTTTGTTCGTAGACATAAGCCTACGTTCATTTGATAAGAAACTGTGTATTGGAATAAAATTTCGGCATTTTGAGCAGTAAAATTTACAGCATTTTACAGCACAAATTCTAAAATGTAAGTAATTAAATATAACCGGACTTTCCATGCATTTTAGACAGCATTCTAACTAAGTCAATATTTTTGAATGATAATAAATTATACTCACAAAGGACTAGCGGAATAAGCGTATAAAAACTGCACTCGCGTCTGATGAAGGATTTTTTACCTTTTTTTTATTGTTTTTTATCTAAAATATCCACATACTTAATCTCCACCCCTCACCCTTTAGTAAGGGAATAATGGGATGACAACCTTAACGAAATTTTTTTTTCTCAGTACTATTTGAGATATCTTCATGAAATTGAAACATACATGACTATCGATAAACTAATTATTATAGATTTTTTAGAATTTTTGGAATATATAAACTGTAAAAAATGGGAAGTATATTTTTTGGGGGTGGTTTTTTACCAACCTTAAAGTGACACCTACCAAAAAAATATATCTTATTGGTTAATTAATTAGCTATTACATGTAAAAAGTTACAAAAAGGGTCGGATTGGTGGAACACAGCTTAATAAAAATCTATTACGAATATTTACTTGCAATGCATACCTATATATTATTTTTTACCAGAAACATAAAAACACATGTGCAGTATCTTTATATGGATTTATCATCTTAAATACGTTTTGCAATTATTAGTGTCAACAAATGTGTCATCATCTCATCAGATTTCAGATCTTTACATCTTAATCAAATGTGTATACCTACAAATAAACTATAAATAATCACTGATGAATAATATTCGATTTGATGACATTAGACTGCACGAATTTTTAACATCGTGTATAAACTCGATACCAATGTTATACTCATATTACATAGCAAATAACATGTTGTGACCTGTCTTCATTTGGACGCGACACGTAAGCCGGGGAGTCAATCACAAACGCGAAGTGATGCACGATCATTATGTGTATAGATCGTGTTCTTTTAACTCTTTTGATTTGAAAACTCTACGTATTCTTCTTCGAGTGAATTCTTGCACAAAACACTTGAAAGTCCGATCATCGAAATCACTGTCGTTACTGTCATTTTTAACGCTGTCACTACAGCCAGTGGATTGTCGTTGGCGACTCTATATATCGTTAGTCTACATTTATGGCAAAACACGGATCCAATATGTAAAGTATTTTACAATAAGTTGATATATTTAAATCTTCATTTGTAATGATGCTTTCAACTTTCCATTGGTGTTTCTGAGACTCATTTTACAATTAACACATTTATCATTATTACGACATTCACTTGTTTCTCCATTATTTCTGATTGCAAATGTTACAGTAAAAAACTGAATCGCACAAAAATAATGATCGTGCATTCACTTCGCGTTTGTGATTGACTCCCCGCTTACGTGTCGCGTCCAAATGAACAGGTCCAACATGTTATTTGCTATGTAATATGATATAACATTGTATCGAGTTATAACACGATGTTAAAAATTGTGCAGTCGAATGTCATCAAATCGAATATTATTCATCAGTGATTATTTATAGTTTATTTTGTAGGTAACACATTTGATTAAGATGTAAAGATCTGAAATCTGATGAGATGATGACACATTTGTTGACACTGAATAATTGCAAAAACGTATTAAGATGATAATCCATATAAAGATACTGCACATGTGTTTTTATAGTTTCTGGTAAAAAATAATATATAGGTATGCATGCAAGTAAATATTCGTAATAGATTTTATTAAGCTGTTGTTCCACCATCCGACCCTTTGTAACGTTTACATGTAATAGCTAATTAATTAACCAATAAGATATATTTTTTTGGTAGGTGTCACTTTAAGGGTTGGTATAAAAACCACCCCCAAAAAATATACTTCCCATTTTTTACAGTTTATAATATTCCAAAAATCTAAAAAAAATCTATAATAATTAGTTCATCGATAGTCATGTATGTTTTCAATTTCATGAAGATATCTCAAATAGGTACTGAGAAAAAAAAATTTCGTTAAGGTTGTCATCCCCATTATTCCCTTACTAAAGGGGTGAGGGGTGTGAGATTAAGTATGTGGCTATTTTAGATAAAAACAATAAAAAAAGGTAAAAATCCTTCATCAGACGCGAGTGCAGTTTTATACGCTTATCCCGCTAGATCCTTTGTGGGGTGAACGGTTTGAAAAGTTTACTATACTACACACAACAAGCTCTGAGTGTGCAGAACAAACATTTGTTTTGTGTGTGTGAATATGTTGCTTGTATGAATACAAGGCAAAAGAGCACCAAATCCCAACCAAATTAGTCATTTGAATACATCATCACGTTTAAAGTCTATGCTGGGAATAGTTAGATTTAAAACACATACATATTTTGTAAGAAATTATTCTTTCAAAGTAGGTATGTTACTACACATAAACATAAAAAATCACTAGTAAGTATATTTTATATTCAAACATATTATGGTAATCCTCATAAATTATTTCTACAAAATTATAATGGAACAGATAATTTACACAAAGGCCATGCAAATAAATTAAAATAGGAAAATGCTAGGTCCGGTTTACGATAGGCAATCTCGCAATTTGTATTCATACCATATCGGCCCGTTAGTAACATTAAAAAAAACTAAATGAAATGTGATTTTCTACTCCAAGAGCGAAAGCAATAATCATTATAATTAAGTTTATTCGTAACTCACGTGAATCTCATTAGCGTTACAATGTAAGGTGGAGCTTATAACAAATTTGATGTTACCCTATTATCCGGATTACACTGGAAATGTGTCATTCCTTTCTACAATCTCTTTACTCGCGTAATAAGATTACTTCTGTACTATGCAATAACGACAACAACTCACGACGGCCCTTTATCAGTTCGGGCCTAAACATTTAACGATTTAGATGCGAAAAGGTAATAGGTGTCTTAACAAATTTTCTAATGTGATTCTGTATTTAAATGAGTAAACACAAATAATCGCTTTATTTGTCGTGCTTTAACTATGTATTATGTAAACGCTACCGGACAGTTAGCTTCTGAAGACGTCACTACAATAAAAGTTAATAAAGTTAATTAATATTACAATATTTTTATTAACACGAATCTCTGACAGTAGTAAGCTGGTACTGACGTCGTCTTGCATGATTAATCTAAAAATGTCTGAACGCTCCATTTGGTGTAATGGTCGAGACGTTGGCTACTACACCAGGGCTCCGGATTCGAATCCGGGCATTACAAACATTTTGTGCATGAACATGTCTTTTTTTAAATGGTTTGGGTGTTACTTTGATAGTGTGTATGAATTGTCAAAAAAATATAAGTATGTTTATCAGCTACTTCGTACCCGTAATACAAGATTTATGCTTAACTTTGGGCTAAATGGCGCTTTGCGAATGTTAGTGGATATTAATTTATTGAAATATATTATGGCATATATATTAAATTATTATATAATTGTTTTATTATTGATGTGTCTATACCAATAGGACAATTTTTTGACCATATTAATAATAAGAACAAAGTAGCTTTATTGCATTCAAGACAACATTGGACATAATCACTACTTTGATGTCTTGTTTTATTTTTACTTCATATGAGTATGCATGGACGTATAAAAGCCACGGATGGAGTCCCCCTGACAAACAAAAGTGTGTCAAAATTCGGCCAGTTTTTTTATGGCAAGGGATAAATAGTAAGACAGTCGACTAGGTAGTAGACTCGATACTGAGTCGTCTAGGAAAGTACCACCGCAGTGCCAGATATCATCCCGTGAAACAGGAGTATTATGCACTTTTGTGTTTCGGGATGAGGGCACGTAGCTAGTGAAATTACCGGGTATAAAAGACCTAATCTGTTGTCTCGGGTGACGGGCGCAGCGCGGCATTGATGGAGGATAAGAACTGTCTATCAGTTGTTGGTTTCCTTTAATGCCGCTCCTAAAGGTGAGCGTCCAGACCGTCCTGTTCACGAATAACATAAAAAAAAAACATTTGGCTCACATCTGTCAATAGAGCCGAGAAAAACAACAGAATATAACATGAATTGCTAAGTGAAATGGAGCAAAACCGAAGAGATCATAATAAAAGAAATGGGAATTTATTTTCGTAGTTAAATAAAGATTCGATTAAATTTTTCTAGTTTAAACATTAAAATAATTACCTAATATATTTAAAATTATTCGCCAAATTACATAGAACACCAGGATATATTCGGAATACATTTTTGGTGATGTCATAATGATTAAATATTTTGTTCATCCATCGGTAACTTGATGTTACTTGTCACCATTTGTTTAATTTAGAATGTTTTGCACGATTACAAAAACCTAAGCGGATACTCGGTATATACTAAAAATTAAACAAGTTATTGACGGCTCATCTTTTATATTATAATAGGCATGAATAACGCATTTTTTAACTTTTATTACATACTTATATCCAATGGAATATGTAAAAGATTTCATTAAAGCACACGATTCATAAAAATGCGTAATTAAAACATACAAAATTAAAACAAGGCCTTAACTGTACACTACACTGTACTGTACTGTGGAATATACAACTGTTCGTAGTAAACTGATGTTTTATTTAAAGAACTATGGCAAACGGCGAGACGGAATGGTTTTCTTGCGATATACTCGTAGAGCAGAATTGTAGTACCTACAAAAACAATATGCGTTTGTAGTCGTTTTTGGTATATAAAAGTAATTTTGACAACAAAGGCTACCCCATTTCGTGGGCCAGCGATTTAGGTGAAAAATCCTTTCTGTTAAATGTACTTTAGTTATTGTTCCTTCCAACGGATTTATGTTTTTCTACAAGGGCTCTCGTCGGCATGGAATTAAAAAAGTTACAGAATATAGGCTTATACTCAACCCACAAAGGTTCTCCTAAATGAGTTTGTCTTAGTGAGATACGCCTTTGATTGTATTTAAAATTTTAGTCTGATTTTCTCACTCGGCAACTTAAGAAAGTTTCTGGATTTTTTATTATTTCTTATTATTTCTACTATGATTTGATTTTCAATAGATTATTACTGTTGTTGTGGTATACAATATTAACATAGTTTTTCACGCGGGAACTAATGAAATATTTGAAACTTATTTCAAACGAGCAATTCATGCATTTTGGTCTATCTTGTAGTTGGCGACAATATTTTTACAAAACAAATAGATTAACATAAATCTTATGTTATCTATGCAGATACTCAAGAGCGAGCTTTAGTGATACCAGGATTTTTTTTTAAGTGAATATCTGTGTGAACGTATCGGATTGACGCGTGACTAGTGAAAACGTCAGTATCCTGCATATCAAAGGCTTGACATCTGATAGCTAGTTCAGGCTAGCTGGAGCAAATAAAAGCGAAATTTAGAGGCATTCTGACTTTGTATTTTCCCATTTTCATTTTATACTCGTTTGATGTTTGAAAAAATTTAAATATAATAAATTAATATTGTTTATGCTAGTGCGTCAGTGCCTCATTGAAGTAAACTGTTGCCTTCCGATCTGGAGGGTGCAAATTTTCAGAATTATATGTACGTTCATCCTAAACTCTTACGATGAAGGAAAACATCGTGAAGAAACCTGCACACACCTACGAAGAAATTCAAAGATTGTGCGAGAAGTCGACCAATCTGCCAAATATTCTTTGCGGTTAGGCTCGTACCCCTTGGTGGGGACATATTAAATGTGCTGATGATAAAGATGATGTTAATTCTGACATCAAAGTTGAATGAACTATTTACACTGCAAAGAGACTGAAAAATTATGCTAGTGTAAATATTTTTTAAAAATATGTCTAATAATTGCTACAAGCATAAATACCGAAAAAATCAATCAATTAAAAAGCTTATGTGATGTTATTTTATAACATCCCGCTGTAGCGTCATTCCTCCTATAGGTATAATGAGCAGGGCCTTCCTACACCTATGGGTGGAATTGGTGAATTATCAAGCGAGCCTTATGCGGAATTTTGGGTATCAACAACTGCCACCCAAAGAAAATAGTAATGTCCTTAAACTAGCTTAAATTGACCTCTGAAGCACGGAATCATCAATATTTTTAATCAATTCATCCTACAATATCCTTATAGTAGAACAAGGAGAACCAGTGGGACTTAAAAAGTTAGTGATAACACCTGAAAGTATGTTAGGTTTAAAGAAATTTATTCTAAAAAAGATATTTACCGTCACTTACATGAGAACACAATAGAACGTATAGTTGTATTAACGTCGTTCAAGCGTTTAATTTTTTTGCATAGATAGTCAAAACACGTACCCACTTATCATTTTATTTTTTACTATAGTTATTAAATCCTAGACCGTTATTTGAAGCTTACTTGTTTGAGATAGGCCCTATTTGTTTTCCGCTTATAAGTCCCTCTCTTTCTACCTATATCTTGCATCTCAGTCTTATTCTCTCCCACTTCCGGTGACCAGGCGGGGGGGAAGTGACAAGTTTGCTTGTCGTTTGACATTCCTCATTGGCGTCTTGTTTTCCGCCGCGAACGGTTGTCTAGCACAACCACTTCTGTCGTAAATATATCCAGTGCAGCTGCACGGGTGAGTACTGAACATTTTAATATAGTGTGTTAACGGTTTTTCCGTTCGATGTTTATATGTTAACTTACAAATAATTGAAGTCCCTAGAAATAGTGAAAAATTTATCATCTACCCGCAACTAACTTTTAATAATTTTACGAATCAAAAATATGAGTGATTTAAATGTCGAGATGAACGATGAACCTATTGATAAAACCAAAGGTAGGAATGCGGCATCTTGTGAACGTAGTCGCAAACGAGTAAGAGCATCTAGCACTAGCTCATCATCATCGTCATCAAAGTCGAGCTCTTCGAATAGTTCGACACGGTGTCATCGCCGCCGTCGACGACGACGCCGCTCTAGTAAGAAAAGGGGAGGCAAACGAAGCGAACAACTTCTTGACAATCTTGCGCAACAGGTAGGCAACCTTTGCCAACAGCTCGCGCGGCCGCCGGTCTTTTCGAATCATAGCCAAAATGATGACGAATTTGATGACGCTGTTAGCGGCATTTTATATCAAACTGAGCCACACTTAACCGAATCTCCTGATAACGGGCTATTTCAATTTAATATAGAAACAACTTTAAAAGAACCTACAATTCCTAAAGCTTCTGCTAATTTCATACAATCTCTTCAAGACGTTCAGCATTTTGATAAAAAAGAATGGTGCGAGGTACGTTACTCTGATGTACAGAAACGTTATAATCATACCCCCCGGTTTCACAGACCTGGAGGTAAATGAGGAGGTACGTGCCTACGACCAGATTAAACACTTAGCCTATTCGGATAAAGCTTACGCTGCTCTTACCTTTTGTTTTTTCAAACAAAGAGAAGCATTAAGTTCAAGTTTAAATGAACTATTATCTTGGGTTAGTAGTGATAGTGATTTTAGCACTGATAGGTTGCGTAGTAAAATAAACGAACTCTTTTGTAATGGCGATTATTTTAAAACTTCATCAGACATGTTACAACTAATTTGTGGTCATAGAGCTGAAGTAATTCAAATGCGTCGCGATGGAATCACAAATAGCGCTCGCGATCCTTTAATAAAATCTGCCTTGCGTAAGATTCCTCCTTCTAACCAGCATCTATTTGATTCCGAACGGTTTACTGCCACCCTTGAAAAAGCTGGTGGGGTCAAGAAAGCCTTTCTTCCCCTCAATAAACCAACAAATACAGCAACTGCTACGCAAGCAGGAGTTCGCAGACCAAACTACCAACCCTCGCAGGGAATGGCTTATCATCATGGACCCCCGCAGCAGGGTACCAACCACGCATATTTTGCTACGCAATATCCTAACTACCAACCCTCGCAGGGTTTAGGTTATGATAAACCCTCGCAGGGTTATTATTACGATCGTTCCGGACAGAGACCTAATGGATTTTCTCAATCTGATCAAAGAGCTTCTTCCAATGCAAGGGGTTCCTTTCGTCCAACGCGCGGGAACTTTCGTAGAAGCCAAGACACCGGTAGAGGAAATCGGAAACGAGGTGGGTTTCCAATCGACCCTAGTTCAGGAAACAAAAAGCGTAAATATTGACTCGAGGAGTTTCAGAGCTGGGTGCCTAGCGCTTTACCACGACCAGTGGAGAGACTTAAGAGCCCCACCTGTACTACTCCGCATTATACAAGGATACCGTATACCATTTGTTCGCAAACCTCCATTGACAGTCCCGGATGTAACAGGCTACCATCGTACTTTAGAGAGCCCGGCTATGACCATTGCCATAAACCAGATGAAAAGACAAGGTGTTTTAGAGATAGTTCCAATCTCTCCCAGTTTTCTTTCCACGATGTTTCTGGTGCCGAAAGGCGATGGATCCAGTCGCCCAATATTCAATTTGAAAGAACTCAACAAATTCATAACTGCGGAATATTTCAGTCTAATAAATGTATTTCGGGTACCAGACTTCCTTCAAAAAGACGATTGGCTTTGCAAAATCGATCTATCCCAGGCCTACTTTCATCTGCCGGTTGCAAAGTCCCACAGACGCTTTTTACGGCTGGCATACAAAGGCGAGCTCCTCCAAATGACGTGCCTTCCATTTGGCCTAAGTACGGCACCAAAAATATTCTCCACATTGACCAATTGGGTAGCAGAAACGCTGAGAGCGAGAGGATTGCGAATAATTGTTTACCTGGACGATTATTTAGTGGCCCATCAGGACAGAACAACATTGCAAAACCACGTCCATCTAATGTTGGATCACTTGCATCTCTTGGGATGGCAAGTAAATATCAAAAAGTCAATTTTAACGCCTCAAAGAAGACTCGCATTCTTAGGAATAATCTGGGATCCCTGGCAGAATCAAAAACTATTACCGGTAGACAAGGTTTCGAACATGTCGCGGAAAATAAAGATAATGATGGAGGAGGGCAGAACAAATCTAAAAAACCTACAGAGCTTAGTGGGGTTACTAAACTTTGCAAGCTTCGTCGTTCCAAACGGAAGACTTCATTTTCGAGCGTTATTGCGGTTTCTAAACACATCACTAAAAACACCGAGAAGAATCTTGTATCTGCCAATGAACGCCTTAGAAGACCTGAGGTGGTGGCTACGCAGTTGTCACCACTCGTCAGAAATTCACAAGAAACCACCATGTCACTTTGTAACCACGGATGCCTCCGATATTGCTTGGGGTGCACAGCTGGACGGCCTACCCATCACAGGTTCGTGGACCGATCAAGAAAGAAACCTTCACTGCAATCTCAAGGAAATGTTAGCCATATTGAAAATTCTGGAGTTACACGGGCAGGTATTGAGCCAAACGACGACGCTTTTTCAGTGCGACAATCGTACAGTAGTGGCTTATCTGAAGAACCAAGGCGGCACTCAATCGCAACTCCTAATGAACTTGACATACAAGGTGTACAAATACATAGAGAGGCATCAGATAAATCTAGTTGCCTACCACATACCGGGCATGTACAACAGTCATGCGGATCACCTGTCTCGACACAAAGCTCCTCCGGAATGGCATCTTCTACCACAAAGCACGGAGTTAATATTCCAGAAATTCGGAACACCAGAAGTAGATCTTTTTGCCTCGAGTCGAGCACATGTCGTCGACCACTATGTGACTTTAGACCTTCACGACTCGAAGGCTCTGTATCACGACGCCTTCTCTCACCCTTGGAATTACCCGTTAGCGTGGATATTCCCTCCACCGTACTTGATACCGAAGGTGCTCAATCATCTCAACTCAGGGACAGGAATTTATCTCCTGGTGACCCCGCGGTGGCATCAGGTATTTTGGAGAGCCGACTTGAAGTCCCGAGCGCTGGCAGCCCCTTATACGCTCCTCGATCTCGAGAAGAAGCTGATAGACATAACAACAGGCTTGCCACCACCGAGGGCCCAACTCATGACGTTGGAAATATGGAAGTGTGGGGTGGTCAAGGAGTCTAACCGATTGGAGAACTGAGCAGCTAAACTTATTGCAATCTTCCTGGCGCCCATCAACACGTAAGACCTACCAAGCAGCATGGAATAGGTGGCTTAACTGGACAAAATCTAATAACGAAGATCCCTTACATCCTACTGGTCCCAAACTTGCGAGATATTTAGCGGATTTACATATAATTCACAAACTATCGTACAACACCATATTATTGCATAAGTCCGTAGTTGCGACATTGTGTGACGCAGATAATGCCGGAGTATTAAGCTCACACGTCCTAGTCAAACACATTCTTAAGTCGATTGCTTTGAAAAACCCTGTCTCGCGAAAACCATGTGTTTGGAATATAGATAATTTAGTTTCTTATTTAAGCCGCGCTAATGTAGACGAGGACAGTCCATTTGCCACTTCCAGACACACTGCTGTTCTCTTGCTATTGTGCTCTGGTAGACGTGTTCACGACCTGACCCTACTGTCTATTGACTCAAACCATTATAAAGATAACGGTGATAATTTGGTATTTTGGCCGTTATTTGGTTCAAAGACTGATAATAACAATCACAGACAGTCTGGCTGGAATCTGAGTGATGTTCAGATAGATAAAAACCTGAATCCTGTATATTGGATAAGAAAAACCATTACTTTATTGGAAGATAGACGAAACACAGTGAAATCTTCAAATCTTTTTATATCCCTTAGAGGACAAATAAGGCCTGCATCCCGAACAGTGATTGCTGGATGGATTAAGTCGCTATTAAAGGAAGCAGGTATAAATGCAACACCTGGAAGCTTTCGATCAGCAGTAGCCTCCAAAGACTGGATGGATAATATGCCAGTAGATGAAATTTTATCCAGAGGCAATTGGCGTTCAGGCAATACATTTGCTCGATTCTATAGGAAAGAAGTATTACCTATAAATATTAATAATAATTTAACAAGAATGTTTAACCCAGTCGATTGATCAAAATAATTATATTTTTTTTTTGTTCGATTATTACCATTAATGTAATTGTCAAATGATTTATTCAATGGATATTAAACTGTTACTTTTTGCATCTCTCTTGAGTTTTTATTTTTATTTTATTTTATTTTTTTTCAATTAATAATTATAATTACATCCGATATCATTAGGTAAACATTTAACCTGACTTTCGGCCATCATTCCTTAATAAATTTCTATTTATTATTGCATTATAAATGATTATACACACATAGCTTTGTAATTCACATTGGCGTCCACTTCCACCAGGCGATAACAAACACGTCTCAAACAAGTAAGCTTCAAATAACGGTCTAGGATTTAATAACAGCGTTTTTCCTGAAATAAAACGCTTATTAAATACTTACCTTATTTGAAGCTTACACTTTAATTTTCTGCCTGGTGTTTTCGACACAATGAGGAATGTCAAACGACAAGCAAACTTGTCACTTCCCCCCGCCTGGTCACCGGAAGTGGGAGAGAAAAGACTGAGATGCAAGATATAGGTAGAAAGAGAGGGACTTATAAGCGGAAAACAAATAGGGCCTATCTCAAACAAGTAAGCTTCAAATAAGGTAAGTATTTAATAAGCGTTTTATTTCAGGAAAAACGCTGTTATTTAATGTTCACTTAATGATAGAAGCTATGGTGGTTAGAATGGCTCGAACGGAAAACATCCAGCCATTTGTTTAAAACTAAAAATCAACCATTTTACAAGATAGTTGATATCTAAAAATAGTATTTTGGTTTATGTTATTCAGAGTAAGACGTGAACAAATATTCAAAATTACGACTAAGACATTTTCTAGTTTTAATAAATACATTTATATATATGATAAGCAGTATTATGAGTGCAAGAAATATAAGTGGAGTGGCTTAAATCACAATCGTACCATAATATTGAGCTATTACTAAGCAGAGCATAAAGTAAGATACCTTATACTGGTATACATTATACATATCACACACACACTTTCTTTTCTTATTATTTCATTAGTCTAATTGTCTTTTTTATTTTTTGTTTGTTATTATTAATTATTATAACAAGATAAAGTATGTTAAGGAAGAGCAGTATTCCCTAGTACAGGCTAACTTAGCTTAAAAGGGGAATTCTGACCATTAGTTTAAGATGTACATGTGTTATTGCAAATAAAACCTTTTTTTATTTTTTTATTAGTCTATTAAGGGACTACTTTTACGTAGCGTACGTATTTCGTGACCTTTAGTGTGTTAGTAATGCCGAACAAAGCGCAGAGCAAGAGATGCGAAACCTCGCTCAATTTACCCGACGAAGTTTCCAACTACAAACCCAACTATCCCGACTGAGCCCACGGTGTTCTGTAGACCAGGATGTCAGTCATTTATTTATGCGGTTAATATTGCAGACAGTCTAAAACAAGACTCCGGGATCAATTTGGCAGGTTGCCGCATCACTTGTAATATTCGGAACTTGCTTGGAAAATATTCTTACAATTTGAAGTTGATACGACGCCCTCGTTAGGCGAAAGACAAATAATTTGCTTCAGTTAAATGAGCCATGAGTTTGCATTCTTGTTTACTGTTTATTATTTAACTACCCATTTGGGTATCGATGAGTCGTCGGCGTAACACCAGGGTTCGATCCCTGGGCAGTACAACATTTGTGTGCATAAACATGTCTGTTTGTATTGGTCTGGTGTTGTCTTCGTATAATATGTATGTATTTACCAAGAAAAATGTATATAAGTATGTTATCCTTATTTAGTACTATAATACAGTTCACGTTTATCTCGGGGCTGGATGGGCCTTTTTTGAAGTTGTCTGCGTAGGTTCTGTTTCTGCGCCTGAACCGTGTGCTCTGGTAACCGATGGAAAAGCTATTCAGAAATAGCAGAATAATAAATATACACTTTGTCATACTTATTTAATTTATGTGTTGTTTAATATATGTTATGTATGCGTGTGGGTTTGCTATAATTTAGGTTTAGGAGGTAATCAGACAAATAAATCTGATCCGGGCCTTAGTTGCCTAATTCGTAATTTTGGTCTCTTTTGGCGAATAAAATCTCAGTATCCCAGATACAATTGAGTTTCAAATTTGAAGTAGAGAACTTTATAATTTTACAAAAAAAAAATGCATTTGCATAGGTATTTTTATGGAAATGCTTTAATAACTACTATTACTAAGAACATCAGAACATACCTAATATAATATATACAATTGAATCACGAAATGTGTTAATAAGCACATAACTCAATAATTATTTAAGTTAAAGGCATTAAGACATTAGCGGTTGTTGGTCCCAGCTTCACAGCGGAAAAGACGAAAATGATCGCAAATGTGATGTTACGCTGATACTTTAATAACGCCTGTACAAATAAGAATAGCAAAAATACTTGTAATAAGTTGTTGGTTATTGTAGGTATGCATATTAAATCCCTATGATTTAAGTGATAGGAAAAAGAACTGGCATAATCCAATTTGCAAGAACGAAGTCTGTCGGGTCTACTAGTTGTATAAATTTAACAAACGTAACAAACATCAAACATCGTCATCTGTGGGAAACCATCATATAGCTCACGTAACAGTAAATGAAACGTATATATTGAATGCAATCAAAAAACTAAATCCACTTAAGGGAGCCGGTCCCGATAGCATTCCTCCAATCTTTATTAAAAGGATAGGTTCAGCAATTACCTTACCTTTAATGCTTATATTTAATTGTTCCTTAAAAACTGGCAAATTTCCTAGTGAATGGAAAATAGCACGAATTATACCAGTTCATAAAAAGGGTGATGCATCGGACGTAAAAACTACCGCCCCATATCAATCCTGTCCTGCCTATCCAAGTTATTTGAGTCGCTTATATATCCAATACTATTTAGACATGTCAATAATAGTTTATCCGATTTTCAGCATGGGTTTCGTGTGGGTCGCTCAGTGGACTCAAATTTAGCATCGTTTGTGTCCGCAGTGTCCAGTGAGGTTGACAAGAGACTGCAAGTGACACCATATACACTGATTTTAGTAGTGCATTCGATTCAGTAGACCATAGGATATTGTTGGCTAAACTCAAATTTAATGGGGTTGAGGGTACACTACTCAATTGGTTTGAGTCTTATCTTACACAAAGGCCACAATATGTAGTTACAAGCGGATTCAAGTCAGGTACCTATTTCGCTGCTTCTGGTGTCCCACAGGGATCACATCTCGGCCCTGTTCTTTTCTTAATTTTTATAAACGACATTGGTGATTGCATTCAGAATTGTAGCATGTCTCTGTTTGCAGACGATTTAAAAATATACAAAACCATTAAAAATTTAGAGGACGCTGCATCTATGCAAGCCGACTTAGAAGGAGTTACTAACTGGTGCGCACTCAATGGAATGAAGTTGAATCCAAGTAAATGCTCATACAGTTTTACCCGAAAAAAAACCAGTATAACTTTAACTATACACTAGATGACGTTCCTCTGCAGAGAGTTGATGAAATACGGGATTTGGGAGTTATTTTAAGGTCTGATTTAAAATTTTTTGATCACGTCGACGCAAAAACTAAAAAAGCAGCGAAAATGCTCGGTTTCTTAAAACGTACTGCAAAAGATTTTAAACAGCCTCAAACAAGAATGATACTTTATAATAGCCTAGTTCGCAGCCATCTAGAATACGCTAGTGTTGCTTGGAACCCAGTGTACAGCGCACCATCGCAGAGGGTGGAAGGTATACAACGTGCGTTCACCAGACACCTAGCATACATCACTCCAGGTATCACCTACCGACGGCCGTACAAGGATAGGTTAGCTTTTTTCAAAATGAAAACGTTAAAAACGCGCCGTACTGTTACAGACTTGCTATTCCTGCACAAGTTATTGAATAATAGGATAAAATGCCAACATTCTATCTAACATCAAACTTAATGTCCCATACAGATGTCCTAGATATCATAAATCCAAAATTTTTTACATACAACCATGCAAAACTAACTTAGGTCGACATCACCCGATATCACGAATCTGTTCTAATTATAACGAAATAGCTTCTGAATCAAACATTGATATCTTCCGCGATAGTCTGCACGTGTTCAGACATAAACTGCTGAACCATCTCGGAGAGACGTGATTAAGTTTTTGTGTAATTTAATTAATTATTTAACTGTTGTCATCGTGAATGCTGTGTACACCTGTTATTGACATACATACTAGTCTGAGTTGTAAGGAAATTGTGTACTTTTAATGCTTTGTGTGTTATGTTGTTGGTGTACCTATTTAAATAAATAAATAAATAAATAAATAAATAATAACACAAATTTTAACTCTTATTATACATAACTAATATTAACACATTTTGTGTAAAACAAAGTACCCTGGTTATTTAATTGAAGTACGTGCTCTTATTATACCTTTAAAAACCATGCAAAGTAAGATTTAGTAACTCGAAGTATCTACACATTTATAGGCCTATTCGCCGAGTGTGAGAGCAAATTGTACTAAACGTAGATAAACTCGAATTTATGTATAATTGATATCCACTCTTGGCCCATATCAGTATGTTTGTTCGATAGCATACTA
The DNA here is from genome assembly GCA_019425675.1 of Leucinodes orbonalis. Classification (NCBI taxonomy): domain Eukaryota; kingdom Metazoa; phylum Arthropoda; class Insecta; order Lepidoptera; family Crambidae; genus Leucinodes; species Leucinodes orbonalis. The sequence continues at coordinate 18,192 of PQWD01010455.1, forward strand.
GATAGGGTCTAATTTATGGTGGTCGATAATTTGTAACGATACTGTCCAGATAACATGAATTTCATCTGTCAGGTTATCTTTAAGGTTATTTTTGCTTTGCAGAGCTTTAATTGAAGGTTTTTATGATATCTTTTAAGAGGTCAAAATAGATTCTGTAAATAATAATCTGCTTATTTCAATATATTTTCCTTTTTTAGGACTGCTGGAAGAGATTTCATTTGGAATAAGCCTGTGTAGGGGAGAGCGGGCTGAAAGTGCCGATTTGACAAATCCTTTTAAGATTCGGATAAAACAAGTACTATGTCTGAAAGTAGTGGTTCATCCTAAGCCAAATTTAATCTATTTTACGAAATTAACTTCAGATTTTGCACATTTTTAATAGTTTTTATGAAAATGCGATTTTTTTATGCAGCGGCGGCAAGGCACTACCAACCCCAATCTGGGGCAAGTTGTGCCGTAGCTGAGGTCGGTTGTGCCGTTAATAATGCTGGGAGTTTTATATGAATGAAAATTAATTAGGGAATTAAAACACATCAGTTTTATAATAATATATTTATTCGTTATATTTTTTAATATAAATCAACAGTTTGTAAAGTTTAATTGTATAATACTAAATATTATAATAAAAAAAAACAAGGAACCTTCTTATGTAATTATTCAAACATAAAAACGTATTTTTAATCAATAGTTTGTACTTATTTTTATGCAAATGAGATCAATTATTAAAAATATCAGTCTATACGGACTAGTAAACTACCTGCTATAAACAGTAAAGATTTCTCTTTCATTACTATGTTCCAAAATTATTAACCAAAACTAGTTACTCTCCAGGTGATTGATCAGAATAACAATTAGGACATACAAAATGCTTGGTTTTCTTCATCTTCAATACATTGCAAATGGGCCCAATTCTTACATTCTCTGCATTCAATCCATTGTTCTCCAGGGGCAGAGTTAGAATAGGCATCACAACAAATGATACAGAACCATTCTTGTTCGTCATCAGAACTGTCGTCATCTTGCAATACTCTTCTCTTAGCGGGGTTTTTTAGTCGGCTTTTTTGTTTGTTTACCCTTTCCCTTGCATCTTCCCGTCCCTTTTCCCTTAACCTTCTTTTTAGTTTCGCTTTCTTTTTTCTTCTTTTTACTAGCCTGTTCTTCTGCTAAAGCATTTTTCTCTGGAGTGTCCGTAAGAACAGCTGTCTTTCTTTTACGTGCTTTAGTATGTCCAATTAGTCGGGGAGGTGCTTTAGGCAGTGGTCTTATTAGCTCTGGTGAGAAAACTGCTGCATTTTTATCTCCTGTGTTATTATCAACTGATTGAGGAGGCTGGAAACTGCAGCAAGGGATAGGTTCCGGAGAGCACTGACGTGTCTCTTGCTCTTGATTACCTGATTGTATATCCTCATTTTGTCAAAGAAAATAAATGCAGTATAAAGTATCATGTCCAAAAGCATTTTCTTTCTTTCATAATTGCTCGCGTAAATTTAAACAATACTGAAACAATATAGGTTGGTTGGGGGTTGGTTGTGCCCGCACAAGCAGCCCACATGAACGGCACATTTTACCCCGTTTATGATAGTGTGTATTTTGTCTCACATATAAAATCACTGTACAAAGCATTAAAATAACACTGCATAACAAACTAGGATAAATAACAAACATTTTACAAAAACTCACATATTAAAAGCACGAAAAATGCTAGCTTGAGACCAAAAAGTATTGAAACGAAAATATTTACTTACGTGG
>PQWD01010456.1:0-39638 GCA_019425675.1 Leucinodes orbonalis
AAAAAATCGATTTTCTTTATAACTGATTTAGAAAAAGCTAAAGGAAATAGCTCTGACTAGTCGATTAACAGCATGATTCGATTTTGCTCGATGAAAAAGCAAACAGAAGTTTGAAAATCGTTTCATATAGTACTCCCATTGGATTGTGAACCATATGTTGAATGTTTTAAGATCATAACAGAATAACTATGTCCTGTCTAAAGGAAAAAGTTCCACGCTGAACAAAAACGAAATCGAAGCATTGTATTCCAACACAGTTTTATTGTTCATGATTCGATTCCACTGAAAGCAATAGCGTAGAACTAAATGGTTATCGCCTAAGGGTCAATTTACTTAGGTCTATTTGTTTAATTTGAGTATAGGAAAAATTAAAATGTGTTTAAAATTAAATAAAATTTACCATCATGATCAGCCTGCAATATCTCACTGCAGGCACATGCCTATCCCGTTCAGCATAGCTTTGGGCCATTGGGCTGTTGCAAACCCACACTGGCCCCATTGCAAATTGGTGGAGTTTAAACTCTACTGCAGTTTATGCTCGTCCTTTTTTGTGGACCTTTTCTTAATGACGCCCTAAGGGAAATAATAAATTTATTGTCAAGCAGTCGGCACTATTTGGTTGATATTTCTGTCGTGACTCGGCATCTAGTTAATTTATGTTTATCTAAGTTTTCACTCAACGATCAGACCATGAGACCACGTAGGAATTATAATAGTATTATTTTGTATTCGATAAACTTCTTTTTTTACAGAACGAGAAGATGAGCTGATAAATAACCGGACAAAATGTACGGAGCACAATCAAATACTGGCTCACATTAGGGAAAAAATGAATCATACTGATGAAGTGATCGATTTTGCTGAATGTGATCTGGGAGAAGCTGAGATGGAGTTTTTGAGGGCTAGGGAAGACCTTGGGACTGTGAAGGTAGTATTTATATGCTTATGTTTATTACGTAATATGGTAACAATAGTTTAGAATACAACCACCAGCCCTATTCATATGAGGGCTGCCTTAAACGTGTTCTCTCTCATTTAATCTGTCAATTTATAATAATGATATCTCCAACCTGTAGTAGCGAAGCGAGGTCTAACCTAGGCACGAACGATATATCTGTGTCTAGGTTAGACCTTATATGCGATTAACGAAACTAAGAAATATATGGGTAATTTTAAGATCTTAATGTTAACCAACAGGTAACTTTGAGGCATTTTGGTCAGTGTTTAGTCTTCTCGTAACATCCATACCAAGTAGAGCGTCGGTGGCTTATTGCTGTGAACTGTTGGCCGATTCAGATCTAGAGGGTACAGAAACAAATCCCGCCACATACCGATGTATTTTCCGATTTCTTGAATTATAATAATATGTACGTTAATATTACGCTCTTACGATGAAAGAAATCATCGTGATGAAACCTGGGCACCCACGAAGAGATTCAAAGGTTGTACGTAAAGTCAGCCAGTCAGCACTGGACCCGCGTGGATGACTAAGGCCTATACACCCTAAACGGGTAGATTCGTGCCCCTCGGTGGGAACGTACAATGGGCATCTCACCTGATGGTAAGTGATTATGCCTGCCTAGAAACAGCTTATTCGCTCTCGCCTCTGAATACAGCTAGGGCATTAAAACAAAATTATAAACATTTAAAAATATATGCATAATTACATACTTAGGCAAACTTTTTGTTACATAAACAAATTAGTATTATCCTAAATAATAAATTAACCGAATCAAATCCTTATATTGTCATTAAGAGTCGTCGTGACAAGTTACGCTGGTCTCTGGAAGGGGAACGACTTAAAGCGGGCTTGCTTACTCGAAAGGACCTGCTGCGGGACTTTCAAGATGCTAGTGACGAGGTAAGGATATTTCAGGTTTCAGCTACTCCACATTAGGTGAAATCTAAGCCATAATAATAAAAGAAAATGTTAGATCAAATATAAAATACCACTTGTCACGTGTGAAACTTAAGCTGATAGTAAGATGGTTAAATATTTGCTACGAAGAAATTTAACTGAATCCATAATTTGCACTTTATCAAAAGACTAGTGGCGCAAATATTTGCAATTTTGGGTTCGAATAAAGATTCCCAATTAATTTATTAAAAATAAAATCAATTCATACTCTATAATCAATTCTTTATTCTTTTCGCTTTATATTAATAATATTATACTTGAAGCAAGTTAATATTATAAATATTATTTTGCCAAGTAACTTAGCTCTTGATCTGCTTGGAGGAGCTGCCCCTCTTTAGTTTTAAGCGAGGCAGTATGTTAAGTAAATTATTGAAGTTCTAGCTAAATAGCGTATATTGGTTCATTAAATCTACAACAATATTACACGCGCGTCAATGGACCTCTACCATTTCATGTGTTTTATGAGTGCATACATACGTTTTTTAGAGCCTTGGTGGCTATATGGTGTTGACTGTTACTTGTGCCCTCATACCGGGAGGGTTGAGGGTCAAATCCCGCCGCGTGAACGTTTTCGAAATTATATGTACGTTATCCAACGCTCTTACGGGCAAGGAAAACTTCGTGAGGAAACCTGCACACGCCTGCGATGTTGTTGGGCTGCGATGAGGTTTCAAAGTTGTGCGTGAAGTCATGGAACCCACACTAGGCCCGCGTGAACGACTAAGGCCTAAAACAACCGTGGTAGGGACACGACCCTCGGTGTGGACGTTTAATGAGCTGATGATAATGATGAGTGCAAAAAATTAAAAATAGGAAAAAAGTGGATCTAAACTCGTATCTGAATCACATAAGTTACAAACTACTAGCAATCAGATTAGCTAACGAGCGCTGAAATAGGCCAGCGGATCCTTATTAGCTTTTCATACTTTTCAATTATTTTAAGTTTGCTGGACCACTCAGTTAAAAATTGCGTTTGCCTTAGAGATTCACATCAAGATTTTTTTCTATAAAAAAAACAGAATTTAAGACGTTAATACTTTTGCAAAATCTCAAATGACAATAATTTTAAGCTTTGAATAGGTTTTGGATAACAAAAACAATAAATTACAGTCAATGTTAAAAAATACACTTATGCTACGGTGTAGTTACAAGAACAACAACATATCTAGTTATTATTTTTTATTTCATGAAATTAACAAACTACAAATTCGGTAGATGAAAATAAAGCAAACATTCCTAGCTTGCGATGGGCAGTGAGTTCAAAACGATATACTTAGTATATTACCATAAGTTTCATTAAAACATTACATTTTAACAAAATATTTTCCGTATTGTTTCCAGACAAAATTTGCATGTAAAAGTTTTAAACTTTCAATAGGTATTTCAATAGTTTGGCGATACAATCGGAATGCATCGGTTCCAGGTGGTGAGCCTGCGTGAAAAAAAGTGGCAACTAGAGGCAGATATAAAGGAACTAACGCGCAACCTGCGTGAAGCTCGCAGGCGTGAACAACTGCATCACTCTAACGCTTCTAACCACGCCACATCAAACCATCTTACGTCGAATCACACTGGATTAAACTGATCATTTTTAAAACATGCTAATAAGAATGAGATACCAGTTAAAGAAAAAGCAGTGTAGGCATATCCCATATTCGGAACACAATACAACAGAAATAATTTATTAGATTAAAGCAGATTTTACTGAAATCATGTTTATAATGTTGATAGATATATTGACCTGTAGTCAAATTATTAAAAATAAAACTTTGTTTCAAGTAATTAGAAAATAAATATGAATAAATATTAATTTATTCCTAAAATGTGTTTGCTTTTTACTCTTTTATTTCATTTATTTATTAAAAAATCTAAATGCGTATAATATAATGAATATAATGTCTACTGTATATTTGACTTTAGCAAAGTATGATAATTTTTATATGTGTATGCGAGTGTATGTTAATCAGTGTTATTTTCTATTCATATTCTTCAAAGATTTAAAGTATAATTTAGTTTTATAATGCCGTGATGATGGTTTGGTTTTTTTGTCAGTTTACCGCACCCAATATATTTTTTCTGCATGACTTGAAGGTAAACTGGTAGAGAATCCCGCTATGCACTGAGGTCGCCTTGGTGCTGATGTATTGTATTGCATAAAGATTAAAGAAATAAATAGAACTTATTTTCACATGGTGTTAGTACTTTATCTTGGTTCGGGGCGATGTTTTGCTTTGCACGCTGATATATATTAGCCTTGGAACAAAAATCATGCATTTATTTTCATTACAACTAACATTGAAGCAACTTGTTTGATTGGGGATAGTTTTTAAATTGTAATAAAACTTAAAAAATGAGTAAATTGTTTATTTAATAAACAAATAAAAATAGATTTTTCAACATGCTACCATAATCGAGTGTAATAATATGAACAAACCTCACAGGTTTTATATTCTAAAATATTAAAACTATTTGATAAACAAAATTATTCATAGAAATTCACCTTGACATTTTAGTAATAATTGCACCTATCATTTAATTAACAACCAACATTGTCATAATGTAGCTTAGCCAATATCCAACTTTTAAAATGTTTTAATATAAAATATTATGTTCGGTTTATTTATTCTTATAGAATATTGTGTATTACTGTATGAAAGTTCTTACCAAAAAACTTGTATTGTGTATTTCATTATTAGAAGAACAATTCAGTTATATGTGACAATACATAAAACAATATATAATATAATACACACGAGAACCACTAATTTCTTTATTTAAAGCTCTTATGAGTTTTATAAAAAACACCACTTAGTATGATCAAATCCTTTAAATTCAGCGATTACTTTTATATATTATATTTACTATAGTAAATTACGGCACTGTCTTTTGTACTATATTTATTATGAACAATTTCACACTGACTAGTTTTACTGTTTTTTTCCTTTAGCTCTATTATTGACAAAAACACAACGAACAAATCGCACATATCTACTTGTTTTATAAACAAAATTGATTATAAGGCAGTTTTTCCGTTTTAACACTTAAAAATATTGTTACTATCTTACAATCCTGTTAACGTAGTATTAGATCAATTCAGCTAAAATATTATATATTTTAATTCTTACACTTGTTCTCTTACATAAACAATAAACTAGCATTGTTTATCTAAGCTGGTAATCGTCGTAAATTAAGATATTATGATGGTCCCGTAATATTAATTGCATGCGGAATGTAATCAGCATTCAACGTTGCTTTTTGTTTAGCTTTTCAACTTGGAAGCATTTTATAATTTTAATTTTGTACTTTGAGGTCAAACAGTCAAAGATTAACATTACGTTGGCAATTTTGCCACCGCCAAGCATATTCTAATTCCTTCTATATTGTCATGGTTGGATGTGGTTAACGTCAGTTCTTCTGATCAGAAAGTTTAACGGATTCAGGCTGTTCTGGATTTTCTTCCCTGATGAGAGGTCCGTGCTTCCAATCTGCTGGATAGCCATATTGTCTGACGTCATCCCACCATTGTTGTTTGCCGTCAGCCCAGATGCAGTAAACTATGTTCGTGCCTACCAGCACGGCGAAACACACCCAAAATGCTCCGCGCCATTCGGATAGCGTTGACTGTAAAAATAGGAAATATTGTTCAAAACCTTTTGAGTATTTTGACAAATGTTTCAATTGTCGGCTTTCTTAAAGCAAAATTATTTGGTAAATAATATTTCTTTATTATATATTCATTTATAATAATAATAAAAGTAATACACTCCTTTAACCCCTTAAAGAAATAATAGATTTTGTTATGGGTCTGGACTACTGGCGTTCAAATAGTTAACAAAATAATTAAATACAAGGCTTCTTATGTTAACAAATAGTTTCTTTTGTTTTTCTACGTTCCTACTATGTCTGTATTAGTTGTTAACTGAATCTGTTATTTACGTCTTAGGCAGGCTTGACTTAACGCAATCCAAGCTGGAGAGCCCTCTGGTTAATTGCGTGCAAAACAGCTTACCGAGGGTCGGGAAGTTCACGGTCTTACTCCGTCATAAATGAATTACACAGTATGTGAGCGTATAAGATATTGGAAAGCCAAGTTTCCTTATTATCTACATAGCTGTAGATACACGATAAGCATTTTTGAATCTTATTCTTAGAGGGATAAATTGCAATATATTATTAGCAGCGAGATCAAATGGAACGCTATTCGCGCGTGAGCTCGAAGCCTTTGCATAAATAAACACTCACACAAATAAATAATTTGATACATTTTAATATTCTCAGTTGCGATTTCAGCTTAGCCGTCAGTAAGATAAAGCTATACCAATGTTTGCGTTATTAATACAGATAGAGAAATTTTTATTCTCAACGAATAGGTCATAATCAATTGATTGAAGTTGGAATGAGTAATTAAAACTCAATGATGATGGTATGATAATATAATTTTCAATTTCGCAGTGTGAACGGGGGACGAATATCTAGTCATGTTTTGTATTTACTTACATTAGGGGCCATTAATCCAATGAGATACGGCGTGGCGATACCAGCAAACGTAGAGGTGGTATTGACAAGGGATGTCAAAGTCCCTGCGTAGTTTGGCGCCAAATCTAATGCATTTACCTGAAAGAAGAGAAAAAAAGATATTAAATCTGGAACGGCCCATAGACAACCCGCAGAGGATGCCATCGAAATAAATTGGACGGGGAAAACAAAGCATTAAATATTCATAGTCACATACGAGGCAATTGCATATGTTATGTGTGCCGACACACGTGCCAAAACTTTTCGGGATAAGATGGAATGGATATATATTGGATGTATTGATGTTCTTTAATATGACAATTGCCTGAGCGAAAATATCCGAAGTTGTTTAAACTTATTGGGTGTACGAGTATTTTACCCCTAATATCACTGAAATGATGGACTTTATGTCTTGAATCATCATCCTCAATTTTTGGATAATTGGTAAACATACAAAAAATATTTAATACCTTATTCCATGAACTGAAATATTTTTTATCTATATCAATTAAAACCGTTTTATAGTCAATTTGTTTGGCCCTGCGGTGGAATAACAACATCCTAGATAATTGTGTATCAATTTTATTTTCAAACTAGCGACCCACCCCGGCTTGGCACGGGTGCAATACTGATACTAATTACAATACAGAAAAACTGTAAAAATATTATTTTGAAAAATTTTGTAGGATCCAGTTTGCGTTTGTAATGTTAGCGGAAAAAAAATACGACATCACATGAGAATCCTTATAAATAACAGTACTTCTTCACTATAAAATGGATGATATTATACATATAATCCTTCCTCTTCAATTACTCTTCTCTTAAAATCCGCATAAAATCCGTTGCGTTGTATAAAGATTTAGGCATACATAGGGATATAGGAACAGAGAAAGCGACTTTGTTTTGTACTATGTAGTGACAATATTAAGGTAACGTACCTTCATTCCACTGTAAAAACCACCCATCAATGCCATAGAAAGTACAAAGTAGACCATAGCAGCAGTGCGGTCGCATCCTGCGTACGATGCAAGGATAATGCAGATAGCTGGGCCCGTTGCAGCTGGAATCACAAATAATATTTAAACATTATTAATAATGGTAATGTTATTATAACAATCTTGATAAAAATATCGTAAATAATAAAAAAATCCAATATCATTTCAAAGTACACCCTTCATGAAATCCAAGTATACATGATTTATTATATATGGAAAACTTTTAAAAGAACAGACATATAAAAGAGTAGATTTGCTTGAACTCTTCAATTTCAACTTCAATACGGCAGCAATGGACCTTACCTCAGATTTTTTGTAAAATACTCTTAGGGAGTAATTTCTAAACAATTGTTTTCAATCGTGACTAAAAGTTATCATTTGAATTAATAGTAATTTAGTTGATTCTACTGCAGGCATAGCATGTATTGTACGTTTGTTATTGGATACTATGTTGGAAAGGGTAGAATCATCATCATCATCATTACAGCCTAATTATGTCCACTGCTGAACGAAGGCTTCCCCTAATGATTTCCACGTGACCGATCCCTTGCAGTTGACATCCATCTGCTACCCGCAACCTTAACCAGATCATCCGTCCATCTGGTTAGGGTCGGCCTACGCTTCGCTTTCCGTTACGTGGACGCCACTCGAGAACCTTTCCGCCCCATCGGCCATCGATTCTACGCACTATGTGCCCTGCCCACTGCCACTTCAACTTGCTAATCCTCTGGGCTATGTCGGTCACCCTAGTTCTCCTACGGATATCCTCGTTTCGATTTTATCGCGTAGGAGACACTAACATAGCCCTCTCCATAGGCACGCTGAGCAACTTGAGTCTATTCAAGAGGCCCTTGTGGAGCGACCACCTTGGAACGGTAGAATATCCCTAATATAACATAACCTTTTTTATAAGAATATACCAATAGTATCATGACAGCTTAGCTCCTAGGAATGTGTAGGAGAGCTAGTTGGCAACGGTTCTGAATTTTTCTTATATTATGTGCCATTATTAGAGAATGGCTTTTACCACTAAACAAAACACGACTCAATGCTTTAACTTTAGAAGAAAAGTGACAATCATATTTTTGACCAAACCTTTCGGGAATAAAGTCGTGAATTATTTAAAAATAATTTTCCAAACATACCAATAGTTGTATGGATGATTCTGCCAGTCTGATGGTGGCCAGCCTTTCTGATGCACAGATCACAAACGAGGCCAAATAAGAACGAACAAAATCCACATGGCAATGTATGGAGAGCTGTCAGGGTGCCAGTTGTTTGCAATGTTGAATTCTGAGCACATCGTGCGAGTATTTAGGAAGGTCTGTCACCATTGGTGTAGTAGCCCCAATCGTGACCCACCTGATGTAAAAAATAATTTATTAATAATAGTACTCCCTGCGTTGTCTAAACGTTGGGTTAGATGGCCGCCTGCTTCGGAAGTCGGAAGTTCGAATTACGGGAAGGGGAGGGGATATCGCATACAGACAGACAAGACAAAACTACTAGATAAACGCGTGGCATTACATTGTTTTAATACCCACCTCGGATACCTTATCCGAAAAGCAGTAGTCAGTTCGAAAAAAAAACATACTAACACAACAACAACACACTTATACTTTTGAAAAACCATTTCTCGCACTAAACGCTATAAATTCCCCAATATCTCTAAAGTGTATTATTATTTATTGGACAAGATCTAAAACAGTTTGCTATGTTAATTTACTTTGTTGTTAAACTGCCGCGTCAAGGTCTCCCACAGTAATCGACTTGGGTCGAATGTATTGCGTAATACTTTAACCGCACTTAAAGATATCGCATTAACAAAGGATATGCGATTCGGTATAGCATTGTTGTGTTTCTTATAACAGATTTGTTGGCTATAACCAAAGTGATACTTTATGGGTAAGGATATAAATAGTAATAATATTTTTGTGTTAAAGCTACATCGTAATTATTTAGTAAGATGGTTCGTTCAGATTCAAATCAAGACATGGATAAAGTACAGCAATCTATTATAGTCGTACTAAGTGCAGATATATTGACAACCTATATTTACTAGCAGAAATCCACGGTTTCGCCGAAAAGTTTCCGTACCTGTGGTAATTCGGATAATATATGGTCTTCTATTAGGTACTTTTCACATAACAAATATACTTAATTTCGTATGTTTTCCTTTTCAATCAAAACAAGCTTATTCTACACGTTTGTCGTTACACTCGTTATTCCGTTTACTAGTTAACTTTGAAGTGCACAACAATTTTAAGTTCATACGCAAACTAAAAGAATTGCCTTAAATCTAAATTTAAAATTCAACATGACACCTATTCTGTCGGTCTGAATTGTGTTATTAATATGAATTGGTTATGCTTAATTAAAATTTACGACTTACAAAATTTGTCAATATTCACCGAATCTTTATCACCATTTTCGGACTCTTTGTAATATATGTTTTGTGAAAGATCATTCGCTGATTACAACTCAAATTGTATTTTAACAAAACTCTATATCGCTGAACATTATTGTGTAAACACTTATTCTTATCGAGTGGGAAGGCAGTGCGCTTATATGCGCTTGACGTAAATCATACACTTATATGACATAGTTTTATTTCCTTGATAGCTAACGAACTTGTCACTTTGGATTTTCCACCAATAATATTATTATTTCATCCAGTATAACATTCCAGTATTGAATGTATCCTCTAATGATGTAAAAAGTATAGATTCGTGATTTGCTCACAAAACAATCTAAAACTGTTCCAAATGCAGCGGCAGCACACATACACATATTTCGAATGAGCGTACATTTACGTTAACAAAAACCTACAAACGGATTCTCTTTGTCGGTTCGTTTTTGAGGCACGGGTGGCGTATCTACCTTTATATATACATAATATCATTGGTAACCTCGTAATATATGAATGGTCATACCTCTCAAACCTACTACAGTAGGTACAATGCTGGTCATCGGTTTCCCCCTAAACCTGTGCTAAATAACCCGTTCCTCCGAATTTCTCATCCATCCTCTAGAAAAGTCTTACATTACAATACGATACCACATTAATCTGTACATATATGAATATAATAATGAGCCCAAATACATATTGATTGCAACACTTTTAATGATATTTGAAGAATATTAAATAGATACGTTCCCTAATTAATACTAGAGAGATAAATCAATCAGGTCAATCGGACAAATAGAACGTCCTTGGTTATATACAAAAACAAAGACAAAAGAATTGATACATATATTAGTTGTATGACGTACTTTCCAAAATATTTTTGTTCGAGCCTAGTAAACAAATGAAAACATAACATATTACAAAGTCTAGGTATAAAATGCGTTGGTGGGCTAGGAATCGATCCATGTTGTTTATCATAACATGACATACTCGTACTTCATAGCAGGCTCGGAGGAACTAGACATAACAGGTCAATCGAGCTCGGTCCTGTATCGAGGGATACTAAAGTAAAGGAAAAATATATTATCCAATATTTTTTCTATACATATAAACAAACTGGAGTGTTTGTATATTGAAATAACCGGTTTTTACTACATGGATATGAATGAACATATGTTTTTTACAAAATTTGTCTGTCTCGCCATCTGTCTGTCTGTTTGTTCCGGGTAATCTCTGAAAGAGTTGGACAGATTTAGACGGGACCTTTTGGAGGAAGCTGATGTAATAAGGAAAAAACTAGAGGTTTGTATTTAGATAAATAAAGTAATGATGTTCCGCGCGCAGGTGCGCGTCCCGTGAGCTGTGCGCTTTAATGTGACTTAACGTAGCGATTTTAGGTTATTTTTCCTTCCTATTTTTTATCCTATGGGGTAACAGCTAGTAATAAACATATATAATATAATATATATAAAAAATATCGGATACTAATAATTAAAATAACAGATAATTGCTAAACTGTTATAACAATCAGTCTGCCATCTCACCTGATAGTAAGTACGATGCAGGAAATCGAGTAGTTATAAAAAAAATAACGATTCGAATTCATGAAATAAAAATATGTAAGTAATGCAACGTTAAAGACTGCAAAGGATTCGACCAATTTGAAATATCAAATTGATTTTTAGTTTCCTTAATTATTGTACTTATAGCTTTATTTTTACTTAAGCTTAGTATATAGAATGCGTGTCTGCGGAGAGAGCCGCCTAGCCGGAGACACAGACCAATAAAATCCGAGCTAAGTGACGGGTAGCTATAACAATAAAGAGCTCCTGGGATTGTAGCTAGAATAAAACTAAGGAATGATCCTGTTCCATAGCGATTCCAGTTGGAACTTTTATATTGCCAAAGTGTTGTCATGATTTTATTAAAAATGAGGGTTTGTAAAGCATTGAGAAATGTTCATGATTTTCATTTGATAAAATTTTCAATACGAACGATTCAGTGGCATATAGGATAGCGTGTTCGGTATAGTAAATCTTCCAAATAGAACAGCTATTGCAACGGTGTGCAATGGGATGGATAACCGACATAAATATCTTGAGTCTCTAGGTACTTCGAAAAGTAAGTTAAACTTGGACCCAGCTACTATTAGCGTTTTGCATGCTTTGCGGGTGGATGAAGGGATAAAAAAGTCCCTAGCCACCTCTTATGGAAACCGTGAGTAGCGGTATGGATGTGGCAACAATCGAATCTGCTGTCAACAGTCAGCATAAAACGTAGCTTTATACAATCGGAAGTAAAACTTACCGCAGCCCAAACTAAAGCCCATGCTGGCGCGGATCGCAGGATCGCCTTCCACGGTACTGGGTCCTTTTTGGATTTGCTGTCAGCAGTCGTCACGTTTTTGTTCAGGTAGTTCAGCTCTTTCTTAGAGATGTATGGGTGCGAGTTCGGCGTACTGTAGCACAGAAGGCTCTAGAATAGTAATGTAGTTTGCCTGTTTAATCTAGTCTTGATTCAGTTGAATCGCATTATTGCACGCAATATGGTATTGTATACGGAAATTTAAATGAGGAGAGTTATTAAAATTGTTAACCAGCTGACCCTAAGTTACATTTTTATGGGTGTAAGATTTTTTTATGATTTATATACTTTTGGAGTGAGCATCACTTTTCCAGCACTACATAATCTTTGATATTTTTAACTTAAATTAATAACTAATCTTCGGTTTTAAGACTAGAAGTACAATTTACAAAAAAAATTAACACATGAATTGTATTAGTAAGATCTAAAATCTTTAAAGAAATGTTATTATATTTTTAAGACCGCGTAATACTGAAATTATTTTAATAAACAAATACTCATTTAATATAAATAATTTTAAAGTATCAATGTCCTATAGACATGATTAACTAGCGTGTTCAATAAATATGCTACATTACAAATAGATATCGATATATGAATTGATAAATAAAGCAAGCACGTGAGTGGTTTTAACGAAAATATTATTTCCTGGCCTAAACCAGAATTGGACTAAAAAGCTGTTATGGTGTAATCCAAAAAAAAACATAAAATATAAAAAAAATATTTGTGAAACGTTAGTTTCTGGTTACCATACGGGCGGCTTACTACAATAACATAGAATAAAAAACTTGTATATCCTACATAGCAGTACACATGACCCCAACAAAACCTCGTAACTTCTCAATTCGCCTCCGAGCATATTTGAAAGGTTCCACTGCAGTGATACAATATAAAACCTCGCAGAAGACCGTTGTGATGCTGTATCACAACGCTTCGTATTGTGTATACAGTAAGTAAAAAACTTGTTCACTCACCCATAATATGAACCAGAAAATTCCGAATCCTCCAAAGAAGTAGAACACGTACGCCCAATCCCTGCCGTCTGCCAAGAGTATTCCCGACATAAAGGACCCAAAGATGTTGCCAATCTGGGCACCTCCGAACACTAAAGCCCCTTGGAATCCTCGCTCATGAGGCGGCACCCATCGAGCTAACATTATCATAAGAGCTGGCATTGTTGGGCCCTGTTGAAACATATTTTATAAAATAGCACCATCACTAAAAAGCATTTTTGACCAAAATTAGCTTTTATATGTAATGGGAATTAATGAAATTTTCAGAGGCTATATTTATTTTAAAAAATATTTTTGTTTACAAAAATGAGTTAAATCATAAAAAAGATAGATACATCGAATGTACTAGTTAGACATAAGTCGGTAAACAATATTTATACTCGTTTTTATAAAAGAATATACAAAGTAAAGAACTTACCTCACCCATCCCTTGCAACACTCTCAGAATGAATAACCACACCGCACCACCTGCTCTTATAACGACTGGAGTCAGAAAGGTGAATAGAGCTGTGCTCAATAGTCCAAGACCTAAGGTCCATTTTCCTCCAAATTTCTCAGCAAGGTATCCCCCTGGAACTTGGGTTGACGCGTAGCCGTAGTAAAACCCGCCCAGTATAAGACCTTGAGTCTTTTCATCCCAGTCAAAGATTGCATACTGTAAACAGAAGAAAAAGTTTAATGTTCTCATGCAGAAAGTTTGAAAAGCATAGCACACCGACAGTGTAAATAATATCTTGCTCGTTATTGAATGAACAAAAAGGTTAATATTAAAACCGATGTTTCTTACATTTAGTACCGGTGTACTTGAACTTCCTACACATGTTTTCAGTCGTTAGTGCCATTTTATGAACGGAAGCAATAACTAATTTCGCCTGATAGGTTAAGAAGGCACTGTAACCCTTTCTCTTCCAAACTATATTGTAATCAGCCGTCACCATACACTGCATTTTTATCATTCGTAAATTATTGTTTATTCAGCGGTTTGACGTTGAATACAAATGCATACCATCTTAAGTTACTCCTGGCTACAAAAATAACCACGATAAGTAAGCAAAAAAGATAAACGGTATCCAATCCAACTAAACAAATTTAGTGTTAATATAGACCTACCTAGAAATAGAGGTACTGCTGGCTTTAGTGTCTACATGGCGTGAAGATCATGGCAAAAGTTTTCACGTTTGAAATCCAAAAATATTTTATTGAGTTAAGAAAATTTATATTTTATCTATAGATATTATGTCTGTGTATGAGAGAACTTTGGCAGGACAGGACAGGCAACCAAGTACTGAGTGTCCATGAATCATTATCATCATTACAGCTTAAATGTCCACTGCTGAACGAACGCCTACCCTAATGATTTCCACGCGGACCGATCCCGCAGTTGACATTAATCTGCTACCCGCCACCTTAACCAGGTTATCCATCCTTCTAGTGGGGGTCAGCCTACGCTTCGCTTTCCGTTACGTGGACACCACTCGAGAACCTTTCCGCCCCATCGGCCATCGGTTTTATGCACTTAGTGCCCACCCACTATCAGTTCTATTTGCTTACCCTGTGGACTATGTCGGTCACTCTAGTCCACTTACAGATATGATATCCTCGTTCGGATCCTATAGCGTTGGGAAACACCTAACAAAACCCTGTCCATAGTACGTTAGTTAGTAAGCGACCATGTTTCTTTCATCTGTATGATTAAACTATTCATATTTATTCACGTAGCATTTCCTTTGTTCCAGGTATTTATGTAATACTTGCTTTAACGGTAATATAGGTTACATTCCTACATTCGCATGCCGGCTTGGCCGCAAGCTGACTTTGTGACTTTGTGCGCACTTTCTTGCTTCAACTTTAATTATGGTTGTTTTTACAATAGAAAAAGTAATTCTGTTCTTTAAAAACTGAAAATGTATGAAAAAAAAAGATCTTTATTTTACATGAATACACTCGGGATTTTAAAGGTTTCGGTCAAGTTTCAATTAAATCATTATCAATGATTAATAAAAACTTCTCTATGTTAGTATTTTTGTGTGCTATAGCGTTTTTTGTGTGCTAAGAGCGTCCGTCTTTCACTTATTAAAATTAACTACTGTCGGATTATGTAGGTACTGTCATTATGTTTGAATAAATTTGTACCCTACACCCTATACGGGTAGGCTCGTGCCCCTCGATGGGGACGTTTAATGAGCTGATGACGAAATTTTATCAAGCATCAACATCTACCGTGGAATCAGACTACAAATCTGGTATGATAGAGAGGAAAAAATATAATATGAGTGCTAAAATATGTACATCAATGAAATAAGAGTCACCAACCTATTTAGGTATATACCATAGGTGAACGCAAAAAAATTAATACATACAATGAACTCGCTATTGCAACTTTGCAAGTCAGCATACGCCAACTCAGAAGCTGATTCAAGTAGGAGAAATATATAGTT
Source organism: Leucinodes orbonalis (assembly GCA_019425675.1). Lineage (NCBI taxonomy): Eukaryota > Metazoa > Arthropoda > Insecta > Lepidoptera > Crambidae > Leucinodes > Leucinodes orbonalis. The sequence goes on from PQWD01010456.1 coordinate 15,651, forward strand.
GTGTTTGTTTGAATATTTTGTGAATTAAAACCTTCCGAAAGGCTATTAAAAATAAACTTTGTTTTTAATTAATAAATATCCACTGACATTCACACAGCGCCATCTAACCCCCAAGTTAAGCGTGAAATCTACATTATGGACACTAAGCAACGGATAAATATACTTATATACATCTTTTTTGTAAATTCATACATATTTTACATCGAAAACACCCAGACCATTACAAACAGACATGTTCATGCACACAAATGTTTGTATTGCCCGGGAATCGAACCCGGATCCCTTGATGTAGCCTTGGACGTCTCAACCGCAACACCAAATGGGTCGACAAGTTACTTATACCGTAACGTGTTAAAAGGTATGAATAATTTATACTTCATTGTGAAAGTCACACTTATGTAAATGATACACTTCATAAAAAGATCAAACTTACAGGCTTCAAGACCATAGTAGCGTTATTGATGATTTCATTAGGACAAACGTCATCGCCAATTGTAATGTTGTTGCCCTTTGATTTTGTATGATTCACCATCTGCGTGATGGCCAGGTTCAGGCATACTCTCATCGTATACGCATTGCAGACGCCTAGCAAGCCCATTACTCCCAAAATGTAGCGTTGGGGGATGACGCAACCTGAAAAAGAGATATAATAAATAATAATTTATCCCAAACTATGCGGTCGTAAGTAGCAAGGGTGGAAACTCACAACACACAATACATGAATCTATTATCTACGCGCGTTCTACATTCGAGCTTCTAAACATTTTGCCTGTAATATAGGTACAAACAACAGATAAACATACTATTATATATATTTTTTTGTGGAAAACATCCAGACCTATCCAAACAGACATGTTCATGCACACAAATGTTTGTACTGCCCGGGGATCGAACCCGGAGCCACCAATGGGTCCTCAGTTTTATATTTAAACTATATTTTTTATCGATACTTTAGTAATTGTAATTTGATCATCATATATGTAATATTTAAAATAAATAATAATATTATTATATATTGACGCTTGCCTCAAACTTTAGACAATGTAGTTTATCCATAATTGTCTTAATAAAATCCATCCTTATAATGCACTCCAAAAACTAAAGTACTCGTACGTTATCGCAGAAGCCCCTATCATTACCCGCGTGCGATTTTGCAATAGCCTGCAGTTTAGATACTTTTCTTGGACAATGCCCAAATATAGTTATGAATCTGGTTTCGTGATTTACTTTGTTGATGTTTTTGTACGGTAGCTGTAATATAAAACATTTTGGTAGTTTATAGTGCCTGGAATCCTGGTGGTTAAAATAAATTTTATATAAACCAAATACACGCTATTGTTTTTAGATTCCTTTGCACAAAATGTTCGAAACAATTTTCAAGCTTTTATAAATTAGGTAGATTACATTCATACTGTTTTTTGTATTTGTATCTAAATGTTAGTAAATGCTACATCGAAATATGCGCTAAGCAATGAGGCATAGGCAGGATATGAAACCGGTTGTTTTAAAATAATCTCTTAATTATGGCTAACTGGTAAGATTCTTCATTAGTTTTTATTGTTCAATCAAACTATATGAATGATTATGTATCTTTTACATGCAATTGCTTCCGCCAACGCTACAAGTAATTCATTTCATTATTTTAACTTCTCGAAATTATTAAGTCCATTTTTGACAATGTTCTATGACACCATTACAAAAATGTTTGGTAAAATATAACGTTATATGTAAACATAATTTATTCCATGCGATGTTTTTTTTCTTGATTATGGTCGGTATCTTTTAAACATAGAAAATTTAAGGAAAGCTTGTGTATCAAAGTTGTATATAGTGTAATTGTTTTCCGTGTGGTAAGTAGATAAGAATACAAGCCTCAAACCTACTCTTGCCGTGAGTGCCGTAAGAGACAGCTTAGGGATCAAGGAAAGAAAGTAAATAACGAGTAGCAGCGTTTTCGCATTGAAACTGACCTTAAAAAGCTATTTGTTATCACTTACCTGCCTGACAAGTGTGGGAATTATGGCAAAACCCTTCACCTTTGGTGAAGAAACCCTAAGTATTTTTTTTCCCTACTTACTGTAATATCATAAAATCACATTAATCTTTCTGTCCGTAATTTATAAAAATAACTTTTATTATTTCATGACATTTTCATGAACTCACACAAGATACTTGCCACAAGCGGAAATACTTTTATTATTTCTATGGTAACTAGTAGATAAACCATAGGTACTCGTTTATCTAGTATGATTTATTTCATTCGATATCAACAAATGCGTGGCAAATGAGATTTGCTCTACATAGAGTAAGTCGATAACACTTAACAATTAATTTTAATTTGATGTTAATTAATCCTCATTAAGATTACACTAATCTAATACGTGTTCAATCATGATCAACTGCAATATTGAGCAATGGATGTGATTTAAATTATAAAACGCCCTAATACCCGCTTTTAACCATGGACATATAAAAATACGGATGTAGTCTCACTGACAACGAAAAAATGTCTAAATTGGGCCAATAGGTAATGAAACAAGAATTATTTTGGGTAGTTAAATGAACAAATCAATTACATATTTCTAATTAAAAACATAAAATCATTATACTAAAGATATCCGAAAACTATTTGTTCAAAATGACATAGACAACAGTTGTCATTTCGGGGACACATTTTATATATTAGTGACCAACGGCTTAGTATCGTTGTTAGTGACACTCTGTCTTAAGTTTTTATACATACATACATGCTTTTAACTTATTATGAGCGATGGTATATAAGTTCCTCAATACTAACAAAATATGCATGACTTAATAAATAATCATGCAACTTGCTTAGTACATTGTTAGATCACTATAGTTTACCTGAAGTAATTATAAGCATAAAAATTTATAAAAATGGTTCACTAAGTAAAGTTTGATTAGATATATCGTATAGGTGACGAATAAAGAACCTCCTTCTTTTTTAAGTCGGTTGCAAATTTGATAGGTAGAGCAAAAAAATTAGCAAAACATTTCCAAGTGTCAAATTAAAGGAGTAAGAAATTATGACTTCCAACCTAACTTTGTCATACGCTTCTTCCACCATAATTTACTAACTACAAGATATTTCAATTTACGGGAAAATCAAATACACTGAACGAGAACTGACTCACGCAATCCGCAATCGGTTGCCCTTAATCCTACAATCAACTTCCCTACTCAATTAGTTGAAGTGAGAGCTTTCAGACGGAATTAGCTCCTTCGAAAGCCTTTTAATGGTAAATAAATAATGCGTTCTAATGTAAATACTTTCAAAAAACAAGAATGTTTTTGTTAAGTTGTGAGCAACGAAATAATTAGCAGATCACAATTGGAGGATGATGGAATAAAAGCCTTAGGACTTATTGCATCAAGTCAGAATACAGATGTTCCTTCTTTCTGTGTGTTTATATAAAAAATAGAAAGTATAGCAGCTCTTTAAGTGCGTTGTGCATACACCAAAAGATGGTGCTCATCTTTCAATAAAAAACGGTATTAATGAATTTAAACCACTTACAACTAGTTACAACTGGCTTTTATGATTTGGCGATTAAAAGAACGAGAATATAAATATTGTAATTTCGTAAATCAAACAGGTTCGAATAATATTTTCATACATAAAGTCGATGACCTCGTGTGTTCAACGACATTTGCAACAGTGCAGAGTTTATCATAGAAATCGCACAATTATAGACTAAGGTAACTATGTGAAAGCAAGTGGGAAGCATAAAGACCTACTTAGTTCTATATATAGTGACATGAATAGCTCAGATTTATATATGCGTAATATAATCGTATCGGTTATCTGAGCTGAGTAAAACATTGTTTAAGTCAACAAGGGAAGGTTGACAGAGTCAATACGTCAAGCTATATAAGGTCTTCCTTGAAAACAGATTGCTATTATATTGTTACTAGCGTAGTAATAACTTAGACGGTATTACACTGTGTCAAAAGTTTTGGTACTTCTTAATCTTTTTGATTGATTAGACTTGTTTTATGAAGCCGGGAAGAGTAGATAACATAATTGATATTAAATTTCTAATCGTACACAAATTTGCCAGCAGGAGACCGTGTTTAAGGTCGTCTGCATTTGTATGAAAAATAAGGTAAGAATAAAGTAAGCTACCTCTTTACTCCACCCTCCATAACGATTATGCTCCCAGTACAGTTGCGTTTCGGATTAAAGGATGAAACAGAAATAAAACAGAATAGATATCTACTAATAATAAAATACATACAAAATATATTTAACAAAAAAAATACCGACTTCCCTTTATCGAACCACCTCTGAAGTATCCACTTTCCAACAAAAAAAAACATCAAATTCGTCGTCGTTCATATACGACGGAGATATCCGCGAATAAACATAAAAAAGCACATATACGGTCGAATTAAGTAACCTCCTTTTAAATATTTTCACTTTTTCCGAACTGAGTGCAGAGTCATAATAGATATATAAATATTAATAACTGACGATGTAAAAGTATCTGTATTAGATAAATATTTTGACTTTGAGTCTGTGTAGCAGACAATGCCCTTTTTCGAACTGTACAAAATTCAACTAAGTCACTGAGCTCGTAAAACTTACATACAAGAACTAAATAAAAAGATTTTACCAGCAAACAATTTTTGGAGATGATGTTATTTTATATATAAACAGAAACAATCTCAATAAGTAATGAATTACCTTAAAGTTAATTTATATTGATTCGATTATTGTATTTAATATTTTATTCATATCAATTTAATACATTATGAATTTTTATCCTGAATCCACTGTTAGCGCTCTACATTGTACTAATATGGTATAATAAATTTGTTGCACTTCAAATTAAAACTTGTTAAAAAGTAGTCGGTAAATTTATTCATCCACATTTATGGACTCATCAAGTAGGAAAAAGAAATTGTAGTATGTAAATCCCATCTTCAATAATTATGTTTACTCTGCAAAAATAACATAATATGTGTGACCAATACTCGGAATACCCTAGGCTTACGTCACTGTTACGATAAAACTGCCTAGATTACAATATTTAATGTGAGTCTTGATTGAAATACAATTTACACTAACTTATATCTAATTAAAAGATAAATAAAGCTTGCCATTCCATTTTAATCTGTATGCGTATGTAATTATAAGTCACGAGACTTATACGGTAGTATTCAAATGAAGGTTGTCAGTTCAACAATTAAATATACTGCAAATATAAACGATCACATAGAGCGAGCCGGTATGACAAATAATTTAATTACATTAGCCATTTGGTATTGTCATTTTCAAACTAAAAGGATAAAAATTGATTTTTCAGCCCGATTTCTTAGACTTTTCTTATATTTAACATATGAAATACCTTGCATCTTATGGGTTAATTTTTCTGAAATATTCTATGTAGGTAAATCATGTATAGGTATTACTACTGACCGGTATAAGTTGTATTGATTAATTAAAATAAATGCCTCATTTGAAACATTTAATGCATTTTCTTTTATAAATGTGGATTTCATAACATTAATTATTACTTAAATTGATGAAACATTTTTCATTCTATATTTCATATAGCGAAGGGTTTTTCCTCTACTTCATGAAAAAAATCCTTGTTTTGTTTAGTTTACAGTTACGGTTACCTACACGCCTCGACAAACTGTTTTGTTTGGAATGTCGCCAGAATCGTTATCACTTAATGCATATGACAAGACTGTGAGAATAAACATTTATATGTATCAATAGAAACTGTTTCTATTTTAGTAAGGCTTATGTTGTTTTCAATTCTTTTTTCTTTGTTAAAATTACACATATATTTTTATTATCTTTTACAGCACTTAATTTTGAAAGAACACACGTAAAGCGTGATAATTTTTGAACATGTTTATAGAACAATGGTTCTGTTTTATATATTCAATATAAAGAATGCGAGGATATCATAATCTTTCGGATAACATCTAGAATTCAGGAGTTCATTTCATTGAAGTATTTTAAAATAGACAAACTTGATAAAATAACGGTATTCAGAAAATTTAATACATGATAAGGCTTAATACCCAGCTTTCGACTGTGACAAGTGACAAGCCTGGTAAATGTTTGAACTGACCCACTTTACAATGACAGTGTCGACAATGTTATTTAAAGACCTTTATCAGTGTTAAATAAAAAAGAAAAGGAAAAAGTTTTTAATTTAATCCACCGAGAATCTGATGTCCGTTTGTCTATCAAAATTTGGTAAAAGTAAAACTAAACGTATTTAAACCGAGGTTACTTAGACAGAGAATTGTAATATAAACAATACGAAGGTGATTAAGAAGTACAATAATTAGACTTCGTGAATATTTAAGACACCTAGTCCCACGGTTTACCAATCAGTCAGATGTTAAGCAGTATGTATGCATTCAATGTGTATTTATGAAAAAAGTCACGATTTTAACAAAAATAGTTACCGGTTTAAATGATTAACTTATACTCAGATAAACATTAAACTAACTAGATGCACAAACACGACAAACGTCAACCAAAAAATGTCCGAGCCAGACGATACGTACAGTTATTGTTATATTTATAACATACAATTTTACAGTTAAGTTTTTTTTATGTTATACGTGAACAGGACGGTCTGGATACTCACCTGATGGTAAGTGATAAGCCAGACCATGACAGAGCGGCATTAAAGGAGACCAACAACTGATAGACAGTTATTATCCTCCATCAATGCCGCACTGCGCCCATCATCCGAGACAACCGTAATTTCACTAGCTACAGTGCCCTCATCCCGAAACACAAAAGTGCATAACACTCCTATTTCAAGTGATGATATCTGGCACTGCGGTGGTACCTACCTAAACGACTCAGTATCGAGTCTACCACCTAGTGAAGTGAAGTTTTGACCTATATGCGCCACTGAAAAGGTACATAAAATCAAAGAAGAACGAACACGCTACTATGTCATTATGTCAAGTGAACATGAATGAAAATTCTGTCCAATCAAAGCGATGGGCAGAGTTTTGCCGCGGAGACTCTTTGAATGATATTGTGCAACTATTAAGTTTATGGTTTTTCTAACTCTAATGGATAATGAATTAACCTCTCGGAGTCAACAACAGTGTCTCACTGTTATTTAACGGTAGAGCAAGCTGCTGGTATATATCACTTGGTGAGTGCTTTTCATTATATAAATATATAAACACAGTAAGAATTGAAACATGGTATAAAGTTTTAGTAACAAAATCGGGAACATTTCTATCTACGAAAATAGCTTTCAATAGTTAGTAGAAATGTAGTGATAGTTGTGTATTCCATAATAACTCTTTTATATATTATATACATTGCAGTGAATAAGCAGATATTTTACTTTAACTTAAAGAAGATTAGACAGGAAATATTATTTAAAATAATTTATTAAAAATTCTAAATAAGGGGCAATACAAGGACATATTTCATTAACTGATGAAATGCAATATTAAGACTTATTTTTTTCCGAGATCTTACTGGAAACTGAAGCGCGGCCTTATCGACTGATAATGAATAACTCGTATTTGTGTGTCAATGTCGTGACAAAAGGTTAGTAAACACAGCTTTGTTTCCTGCAGTTAATGTAGAAAATATGTTTAAGCATTATAAATACTTACATGATCGAAGACCTCTCGTGAATGCGTTGTCGTATTTCCTTTGAACTTGAGTCTTTTGACCCAAAAGCTTATGCGCTTGAACGGTAGCGTCTTGATCTTCCATTTTTGTTCTAAATAAATTAGTACTGTAAAGAAAAAAGACAAGAAGTGATTTATTTGGGATTGATACCTGAGAAAGATTTTTAATAGATTTTCTGCGTAGATACCTCAATATCGTTTATTTCTCCTACTGCATTAGCTTTTCTTTACGTTTCGGACTGAAGGTAGCCAGTAAAATTACTGCATAGTGTGATTTGACATAATTATATTCATCAACAAGAAGCAATTTTGAAAGATAGAAAGAATAAAGAAAACATTTACTAATATTATGAATTGCAAAAACTTAGTTTAATACTTCATCGTTGAAAGTTGAATGACGCACAACAGACTATTTTATAAATCTATAGAGCATAAAAGAAAATAATATTCGTTCCAAACATAAAAAACACAGCATATTTGGAAGGTAGTACTTGACAAAAATATGATATATAATTTTTCCCACGCGTAATTACCGTTCTTATTTTATAGGTAGCTACGAAATTATTGGAAATCATTATGCGTCATTACCAGATATTGAAATGTATAGACATAATCGTATAATTGAGGACAATGATCTGGTTTTCCATCATTTGGGCATTTTTTTTATCTCTATTTGTAATAGTAAATTAAAAATGAATTAAAATAAATTCGGTCAAGGTAAGTCTGGCACGCTGACTGGAAGTTCAACCCAAACTACTCTCTACTCAACGGTTGTAGTGAAAAAGTGTCAAATGTCCAGGAAGATATTAATTTCACTATTCTATTTACTTCACTACCTGGCTCAATTAAACTAAAAAATACTAAATGGTCTAACGATGTAAAGATGTTCGTATTTACACTCATGTTTTCTTTATTACTTAGCTCCTTTATTTCTTTTATCGATATACTTTAATCCTATACTCGTGTCATATATGAGGAAATTATCGCATAATTATGTTTATTACTTACGAGTACTTATTGGCATCAACTAAAATATAAAACGATTGTCATTATTATCTCAAATGACCTCTCGCTATGAATAGTAGGCAATTCTTACTATAAAGTCGAGGGTAAATGTGACCGCTGTCCAGGATAACTTTGTTAAACTCTTATCATTATTGTGTAACGGAAATAGAATAGTATAATAATATCATCTGGGAAGAACCCATTAAAATGTACTCTGTTTTGATATCGAAATCTCTTATATTCCAAGCTTTGCTTTAGTAGTTTACTTTGTTCCGAGGAAAATGTTAAAGGAGACAAAGGAAGGCAAAATACAGGGTACCGTTTGACAATGTTGTGATGTCACAAAAGCTTTTTAAAAAATTATTAAATTGGATGCATTTTGTTAAATAACAACTCAATTCAAATACGCTCTTTGATACTAAAACAACTTGTTATTCTAGGGTTAAGTTATAGTATATGTTTTAATGTTATTATTAGTATTTCCCAAAAAAAACTTTCTCAGTCTATCAAAGGTCGCACAATTTCTTAACATCAGGTGAGATGGCGGCCAATTGTCTAATCTATTAATAATATCAAAAATAATATAGAGTTCACTTCTGTAAACGAGCCCTAACTGATATTTTCTCATCGAGCTCCTATTTTACTTAAAAGCCAGTGACTGGCGCCTGCTAGTGCGTTCACATGTTCTCCAGGCGCCAATGAATCGTTATGACTCATACTCAATGCTGTCACATAGGCGGAATTTAATACGCTATTCGGTTCCATAGATTATAATTATATTATCTGTGGTTCTGCTAACAAACCTCACGTAATGTTGAGATATTAATATAGTAGTTGCATAGTTTAAGTATTCCTAAAGTTATAAATATTTGACTGAAAGTTTTGTCTATTTAAATATTTTGTGCATTTGCTGAAAATACAAGTTTATTGATAAAAAATAATGCATCTTCGAAATATGAAAACAATATCAAAATGTTTGTAACCTTAACATCCATATCGGATAAAACGAGGACACCTGCTCTTAATGTATCCTGCCGAAATGTGAACGAGGTTCTGGCGATCTGCCAATACATACTTACCCTGCGCGGAAGGTTAGTTTCCAAGGTTTGCCGCTGATGGTTTCAAAGCTTTCTTGGGAAATGATGGGAATAAGCACAGATCGCTCTTAGCCTATAATTATGTAATAGGTTTATTAAGTCACGGTACATTGTGAACTTACCGACTATCTCACTGTCCAGCCCGTTACACAGCTTTGCTAAAGCATCACCTACGATGCTACCTACTTTGTGTAGCGGTTGAAACGTCAGCTACTACACCAAGGGTTCCGGGTTCGATCCCCAGGCCTTACAAACATTTGTTTGCATGAACATGTCTGTTTGTAATAGTCTGGGTGTTTTCTATGTATAATACGTATGTATTGACAAAAAAATTATAAGTATGTTTATCAGTTGTTTAGTACCCTAACTATAAGCTCCTCACTTAATATATGGGGCTTGATGACGCTGTGTGAATGTCAGTGGATATTTATCTATTTTAATAGCGTTTCCAAGCGTGTCTAAAATAGTTTTTTTGGGTGCATCTTTTATATTCACACTTAAAGTATAATCAAAACAAATAAAACATTCAACCTCTCCTGCTGAATAACGACCGAGAAAACCTACAATTTGTGCATCCTGCTGAAACAGTAGCAAGGCTCTGGCGGCCCTCTTCAAGTCTTTAAAAATATAAATTGCACTCATTGTACCAGCTCACTGTCTTAAGGACAGAAAGTCCTTAACCGCGAGTCATTGTTTTAGGATAATTACTACTAAAAGATACTTAGCCAGGCTTATTCCATAAAACTGCAATACATTTAGTGTTCATTATTTAAGCAGTCAAAGTTACGTGTTAACCTCGTAAATAGATTACGGGGGTCATTGAACTTACATCAACGTTATCAATTCTCACGCTGAATGTTTTTTCACTTACTATTATATAACTTTTTTTTCTTTAATAATTTTGATTTCTTAAGTGTTTAGTTAAGCTTTTTCTGAGATTAATGTGACTATGAATCTGTAAAATCAAAATAAAAACAAGGAGATGTAAAATCAATAAAAATTATATGAATAAATAATAAAAAAACCAGAACGATCTTTAAATATACTTAATTTCAGTGTTATCGATAACCGTGTATCTTTGATGACAAGCATGTAAACAATGTAATCATAACATATCTCTACCAATGACAACTAATTAAATGCACATAATTTTTTTTTAAGATATGCGGCACTTTTGCCATTTGAAATTAAAGTACTCCTCAGATTGGTAGGAACGTATTATTTTTTTCAATTACTTACCTAAATTCGGGGAAGGAGGATAAAAAATCGAAGCCTATTATAATTTCATAATGCCAATAGATTATCTAATAGTTGTACATACGAGTCCACAATATGTATTAAACTAGTAGTAGTAGAGATATCGTATATCTTATCGTACTGGTATAACATTTATATTAGTAATCGATTCATATTTATACATGCATCGATTACTTATAAGTAATTGCTCGTAGGTATATTAACCCTTTGAACGCTAAAGACACCTAAACACGTTAGAAACATTAGAATTTCTATTGTGTCAGGATTCCTGGCAATCAAAAGGTTAAATAGAAAGTCTTGAATGATATTTGTACTAAGTTTTAAAAATATTAAATCAATGGGAAAATATATACCTTTATTATTTACGGTGTCCGATCAGACGGAACGATTTTCGTGTGGCTTCCTCGGATCGAACAAAGAAGCGTTCGGCCTACGCTTCTTTGGTACAGTAGTTAAATCTTTTATTAGAAGTTGTTTAAATGTTTTCAAGATGGTACCAAGAAATATTGTAGAGTTAGAATAAAAAACACCTTTCTAAAAAAGGGTACTACACTATTGACGAATACTTATGTGATAAAAATCCATGGTCTTAAACTTCTACGATATTTTAGTGTTTTTAAATTATTTGGACAACAAAACCTTTTTTAATAAAGGCTACTGTTGAATTTTCTTGGAGCTTCTTTTTCAACAGACCCACACCATATTCCATTTTCTGTAGTAAACCAGTGAAGCGCTTTTTTTCCAGGTATCATAATTAATTTGAATGCTTTATTTTTGTATTTCAAATGTTTTATTGTATTATTTTATGTATTTCATTAACGTTCGTAAGTGCTTTTTGTGTGGCTAATTTTAATAAAAATATTTTAACATGACTTTGGGATGAATCGGTGATCTGATTGATAAGGACAATTACGGACACCTAAGATCAACCGTAGAAATATTGAGGTGGAATGGTGATAATGATGAAATTAATTTTAAGTATTACTCTACGAATTTATTGCTTAGTTTATAAAAATATTTATTTATTTATTGTAATCATACATTAACATTACAAAATTCAATACGTTCATGTATTAAAATAAGATAACATCTTTTCCTCAAAATGTATGAATATAAAAAGCGTAGGGTTTTATTGCTGTTCTTAAACCAAACAAGATTTATATCTGTATTCATTTCGATGAATAGACAAATAGATTGACTTTTCGTCTTACTCTAACTTAGAAGGCAGATTAATATAGTGAAGAGGCTTTTTCTGGGCAAGCTCGCTCCATCTTAGAGCACATCTCTTCCACTAGCCCATCATGAATAAAAATTACTATAGATAAACCTTAATCAACCTACCGAAAAACTGAGCGCTTCATGATGATTCTGAATTTTGAGTGCAATTCAAGTTTTGGATTCATCAACCAATGCTAGCCGCTATATTGTCATCGATTTCTAAATTTGGGACAAAGTTTTTATAATTTTTGAGGGATTTTATGTTAAGTATTTACTTCTTTTAATTAAGTTAGCATATTAATTTGAACTAATTCTAAAACAAACCTACAAAATTTTATTGGCACTATTTTCTGATACGATATCATAATAATGGTCTATCTTAAACAGAACCACTTAACGACTTTTTATTTCGAATCTTGAACTTATCCACCTATTTTTTTTTTTAAATATAACCATCTGGCATAAATGAATGAGAGCCGTAAAGCGTGAATTATTGGTAAAACAACCACATGGTGATATGAAACCGGGTCAATATCACGTAAACAGTTTATTTGTTCAAATATATAACAAACCGGAATAAAATTGCGGACCATTTTACATTTTTTTTATATAGGTATGTGTTCTTTGCTGCATAAATACTACTTAACTAATTTTAATTTTGAGTAAAATATTCAGAAGTTTTCTGATTATTTTAAATAAAAAAACATATGAAGGAAAATATGTTTTTCACGATTAATTCTAAAACATTTTTTTTTCAACTGGAGATAAATGTAATATATTATCGATAATTTAACACTGCAATTTTTTTCATAAATAAGTAAAAATACAATAATATTTACCTCGTTATAAAAATATTAAGTAAACGTACTATGTATCACAAAAGTTGCTTCACTTTTGACACAGTTAACCTACATTATACACAATGAACACTTCACACTTGGCTGCCTTGTGTGTTACCCGCCTTTATCGCGTGTATTTTATCGAGCTATTTGTGCGCGTGCGCCACGTACAACGGTATAGCGAATATTGTCATTCTAAGCTGCGTATGCCCACGCTTGCAGTCCGAAAACCATGAGCCGGTCGGCCTTGGAATGTATTCGTTTTAACCATTTACGTAGTGGATATGCCGCGTGGATATCATCGCGTTAATCCTAAGTTATTTTTAAGCCGGCATTTCGTTGGCGTTCTTTAACCTTAGTGACTTTTAACGGAAAGTTCGATAACTTTTTTGAGCTTTTGAGATTTAAAACTCTATTGAGATTAATCAATACTTTAATATATCAAATAATTTTTATACTTTTCTTAACAGCCTATGTCGGTCCAACGCTGCACAGGCCTACTTCACGATATTGAATTGTACTTTTATAATTCCATGTTAGAAAGGTGGATACTAACTCCAGTCTTTTGCATGGAGTAAACAAGCAAGAGAGATGATGAGTCGATGTAAAGTGTTCACCAAAAGAGCCCCCGGTGCATTCATTGCGAATGAGGTAGCAATTGGTACGCTATTTTATAAAAGTTCCCTAATTTGCCGTTACTACAACACGTGTATTTAGTTTTTATAAGATATTTGAATTAAATGAGTGCGTAAATAAAATGCAAGATGTTTCATCCTAGAGCTAAGCTACTATAATTACAGATAACTAAATTAGTTTATTATGATATTATGTATCTTACATACACTGTTTGATATAATAAACTGAACTACAGTTACATTCAGGTTATTACTGAAGCTTGGTAGAGAAAAAGCATGCAAAATGGAGCAAAATGTAGGTATATTGCATCTTTAAGAACCGTTTATCCTTTCCTTAATGCAGATCTAACCCAAGTATTTTTTGTAAGGTAGGTCTCTACCAATCAATCGTAAAGATTGAAAAACCCAAAATAAAAATAAAATGTTTTTAATGTCATACTAAGTTAAAAACGTCTAATGAAACAATAATGCACTGTCTAGTTGAAGTAGATATTATCTTTTAAATTTCCACCCGGTAGACGAATCAAAAACTACTAGGATTTTTGTTGGAATATAACATTGATCCGATCCTCACAAGTTCAGTTCATCATGATACTTTATGGAAATGTAAATGCATTTGTATGCAACTCCACGAATAGAATGTTGAGCAATCACTTGACAGTGTTTGTGTCCCGATTCATTTAATTGACTGCAATCATTCTTTGAGTATATTGGTGCTGGTCAGTATCAATGATTTATACCTATTAACAAACTGGTACTTATAAATATTTTAGAACTGGCATAACAATTTAAATAATTTAATGGTTATATTTTAAACGAAGTTATCGACTGTTACATGTATTTAAGTTATATTATTATTTGTTAATATACATAGCCCCTCCATCAACTGTTTGTTCTCTTCTTTTTTAGTAGTTTGTCTGAAGATCCCGCTATTGAGTGATAAGACCACCTGATTTCAGTCATTTCCATAATAAACGTTAGAGGCTAAGTAAGCCTCTCTAAGTTTCTTCCAAATAAAATATAGTCAACGTTTTAATAATAGCATTGATATATAAACAATTTATTTTAATTTTGTACAAAAAAAATCCTTGAATTAGTCTGGACATTACAGTTTTTGATCCCTGTAGTCCGGTGTTACTTTTTTATTTTTTATCGTCATATATTTTTTAACTAGTGATGAGATCGGCAAGCTGAACCCGTATTATATTATATAACTAAACAAAGTTTTGGAGTATACGTCGCTCTTCCAGACTGGAGAATATGAAAAATTCAGCACGCTTTTCATAGGTGTCAAGTTATCTCTTCATTTTTAAATAGATGTCAACAAAGTATCTTTTTATTAAAAGTGAAAAATATTGTATCTTTTTGTTGATATTATTGAAACGTCCTTTGAAGTATTTTTATTTGACATTCAATAAAACTTATATTATTAAAACAAACTTTATAAAATTGTGTAAACTAACTGAGCTATTTTAAAAGTCTTGTTTGGCATAAAAATACAAGATAAATCACTTACGCAATCCAATAATAAAAAATTAAATCAAAGTTGAACATTAAATTTGTCTTATCTACGTTTCATTAGCTATGTTATGTCCGAGTGAACTTGACACCTAAGTTTATTGCTACCGCGATAAGTAGGCTGGTACATCACACAAGTTTCCATTTAAGGTCAGCATTGTGGGCGCCGACGGGAAAGGTTGTAAGAATGTTCAAGTATTGTTGTTTAAGTATTACATATTAATTTTTATTTTCGTATGACCTAGAGTTGGATTGGGAACACGACAATTTAGTAATCTTGTTTATTGCTTACACGTGTAATGGAATCCTAGAATTCTCTTTGATTTTTTTTGAGGATCAATGTAGCTAACATGTTGAGTGATGGGCTGTTACATTGAGCGTTCCCGATTCGATCCCCGCGCAGTAAACAACCTGTGTGCACTTAAGCATATCAATTTGTATTGGTCTGGCTCATTCTATATATTTAATGTGTGCATTTACAGTGACCTTAAATATATATTTTTTAAATGTTATATTGTACAAAACGATCAGAATGCTTACCTGACGGTAAGTGATACGCCTGACCATGACCGAGTGACATTGAAGAAGACCAACAACTGATATACGGTTATAATACAATTCTCCGTCAATGCCGCACTGCGCCCGACACCAGAGACAAGAGATGCTACACCTCTCTTAATTCCATCTATATCTAATAAAATTACTAGACAAAGATGGAATTAAGGTTTTGGGGGTCGATGTTACTCGCGTCCGTAGGTTTACCCCTGAGACCCTACACGTGACCCCTTGGTGGTGCCTAACGGGTGACACACTTATTCTTGGTAGAGTCATGCAAAGGTTTTTTTAAAACCATTGCACGTTTTGGGCTTACTCGACCGGATTATTACCACGACCTCACAGAATACCAGCGTGAAGTAGTATTCTTAGTACTGCGTTTCACTGCGTGTTTGAGGTTTCCGGACGCCCTTCCTCTCCCTCTCCCCTAATGAGTACGCGGTTAAAAAGTAAATTACCCCAGGGGCGGTACCAACTGCTTCAGCGTTTTAGAATCCTCCTCCGAACGTCCAGGCATGGGTTCCAAGCTGTAGACGTCCGGGCCGCTCCGTGTATTCTGGGGGGAGCAAAATCGCGCTCAACAAGGGCAATGGCAAGAGCAAAAGTATTTCGGCATCTCCTTCTACGCTTGTCGTCGACTTTTGCAATATTAGGGGCTTGCATTCTAACATCAATGCAGAACACTACCACCTTGAAACTGCTAAGCCGGCTCTGTTCTTCTTGACTGAGACGCAGATATGCTCTCCAGCGGATTCTTCTTACCTTGCCTATCCTGGGTACAAATTAGAGCACTCATTTGTTCCGCGAGCAGAAGTGTGCGTGTTTGTTGGAGAGCATATCTGCATGCCTAAAGTTCGATTCTCACAGCGCTTATTCCAAAAAACACATTATTCCCTAGAAGTCCATAAGTCGAGTGGGCCTGATAGAATCCCCCTGTGGTGTTGAAGATATGTGCTCCTGAGTTGGCACCAGTTCTAACGCGGCTATTTCGACTTTCATACACCAGAGGTGTCTGGCGTATTCCCAAAGTCATGGAAGACAGCTTCAGTGCAGCCGATACCTAAAAAAGGTGACCGTTCGGATCCGTCCAATTACAAGCCGATAGCAATAACCCTCCTTGGTCATTGCTATCGGCCTGTAATTGGACTTTCCAAAATCATGGAATCTATCATTAATTGCCAACTCCTGAGTTATCTAGAGGATCACCAGCTTTTAAGTGACTGACAATAAGGGTTTCGTAGGGGTCGCTCTGCTAGAGATCTTCTGACGTACTTGACGCATAGATGGGCCATGGCTTGGAAAGGGGGAAGCGCTTGCTACAAGTTTGGATAGGGTATTGCATAAAGCACTCATCTCTTAACTGTCTTCCTATGGACTTCCTGAGACTTTATGCTAATGGGTTACCAGCTTCCTATCAGATCGATGCATCAGAGTCGTTGTCGACGGTGCATGCTCGGTCTCTAAATCTGTGGATGCTGGTGTCCCGCAAGAATGTGTGCTATCACCTACGCTATTTCTCTTGCATATTATAAATACAGATAAGTGGCATTCTTGCTATGCAGATGATAGTATGGGTGATTCCTTGTATACCGGTCGTACAAATCATTCTCAGGAAGACGTTGTTGATTGGCGAAATCAACTTGTGTCTAAGGTCGAGAGTTTTCTTAACCGGGTCTCCGATTGGGGTCGTCAGAACTTGGTTCAGTTCAACCCCTTAAGACGCAATTTGCGTTTACCGCCATAAAAACGCCATTTGTCGTGTCGCCTAAATTCCAAAATACTATCACCTGCACCTGCATTGGAATTTCGGTGTTGACATTTCGAGCAGTGTCCAGTTCCGCGGTCTTATGGATGATAAAGCCAAACTGGCCTCTAAGAAGCTTGTGGTATACTCAACAGGTCGAAGCGATATTTCATGTCGGGCCATCGCTTGGAACTTTATAAGGCGCAAATACGTCCCCACATGGAATATTGCTCCCACCTTTGGGCAGGTGCGCCTCAATACCAGCTTCTTCCATTTGACCGCATTCAAAGACGCGCTGCTCGGATCGTCAACGATCCGGTTATTTCCGATCGGCTCGATGCTTTGGGTTTGCGTAGAGATGTGGCCTCACTCTGCATCCTCTACCGCGTATATCATCCGGAGTGTTCTAAGGAATTATTCGAACTCGTTCCGGCTGCCACATTTCACCACCGCACTTCGAGGCAAAACTCAAAATTTCATCCTCACCACCTAGATGAATGGAAGTCCTTGACAGTGCGTTTTTGTCGTAATTTCTTGCCACGAACGACGAAATTGTGGAATCAGTTGCTGCCGGAGATATTTCCTGAGCGACACAACCTGGCGACCTTAAAAAAAAGAGCGTATTCCCTGCTGAAAGGCCGGCAACGCATTTCAGTGCCCTCTGGTATTGCAAATGTACATGGGCGGCGGTGACATTTACCATCAGATGAGCCGTTTGCTCGATTGCCTGCTATAGCATAAAAAAGGTATTGATGCAGATGAAATTATATGTACTCGCTCTACCATAGAGATATCTATAGATACTAAAGCCAATTTGACTTTCATGATAAAAACATAATCTTAAAACACATACTCTCGTTCTTATAGCTATCAGATAAGTTCATTATTATTATTATTTCGAACAATCATATTGGGAGTCCAGTTAAGCAGGAACGACATAATAATTATTGTTATTGACCAATAAAATCAATATCCACTGACATTCACACAGCGCCATCTAGCCCCAAACTAAGCATTAGCCTGTATTATGGATGATAAGCAACGGATAAACATACTTATATACTTTTTTGTAAATACATTCACATTTTACATAGAAAACACCCAGACCAATACAAACAGACATATTTCATGACACAAATGTTTGCATTGACCGGGATCGAAACTCTAACCCGTGGTGTAATAGCTAACTTCTCAACCATTACACCAGATGGGTCGTCAATAGTATAAAAGCGTCTGGTTCATCTTGAGTTTTAAGTAAATGCAAGCCACATATTCTCTTTAGAAATGTCAAGAACAAAACCATGTTGATTTTAAACACATTGGTTTTCTTTAGATAATAATCTGAACAAGTCATGAATGGTTATTTGTTACGGTAGATTATTTATTCTTTGACGAAATAAATCATACGCTATTAAGCATAGCTACGGTTACGTATGATAATGGACGTTATACAACATACATAATCAATTTGGTTCACAATACATTGACCGAATGTATTTACATTTCTCTGAATGGAATATAAATGGCTTGATTCGCGCTCCCTGTTTTGCGTTTTGTGAATATCATTATTTTCGGTACTGACATTTACATATTTTTGTGTTAAACAAATCCTGTATTTTAATTCTCAGAAAATATACTAAAAAGCAACACCACACTGTATAGTGCAGTCTTCTGCCAAATATTTTCCATAATGATTGTTCAGGATTTAAAACAGATATTGTGGCACTTCTTTTTTCTAAATGATTACTGCTGTTGGCCACAAACGGACTTTACAGCATCACCGGGCAAGTAGCGACCGATGATGACCTTAGCCTCAAATATTTACACAACGAGCCTTAGTGCGTCCCAGAGTAGGACTCGAATCTCGGCTTAGGACGTTGCAGTGAGGGCTAAGTAACCTAGTATAATATGTTTGTGAAATGAAAGAAAATGTAACCAACACTAGTATTTCAAACATGGGCAGTAGGTGCGGGAAAAAGCCGTGACCACAGAGCTAATATTTACCTGTAGTACTTAAGAACTGTCGCTTTTAATCAGTAATTCCGAAAAACAATCACAGTATATTTATAAACTTGCTATGTAATATGTAAGCCAAGACGGTCAGTATAATTTCGGGATTTCATGAGAATAGCTGACAATAAGCTGTACCTACATATACGAATCTATATACGGGCTTATTCTTAATATTTTATATAGTATTAGGTAAAACTAATTTATCTGCCCCTTGTATAATTTACCACATTTGCCTAATCAATAAAGTCGGCAAATACGATTGTGATACTATTATTATTCTAAAATGATCAATTTAAATATGGGATGCGTACGTCATAGACAGAAATAACAACTTTTATGTGACACATTTATTACTAGCTTTATATTTTATTTAACGAGCTAGGCAGTTGCTCAGACCAACTAATTGATGGAACTGGATACAAGTTGTTTACACTTTTTTGCCTACAAACAATGACGTTGTAGATTACCTGAGGGTGCAAATCGTGTTGGCAGCTTGTCGCGCTTATCTAAAGCGCCAGAGTCCTCTTTGCTAAACGGCAGAATATATTCTGCACCACGAGCAAATCAGCTTGGCTGAGCTTAAAAAAATATATGCTGTGACGACTCCCATGAACCTTTTTTGTAAAATTCAAAAGAAGAATACGCAAATAATCACAAAAATGGTTCAAGTTCGAAAACTTCAAACAAAAATCGATTTTTATTTTCAAGTTTGAATGCGGAACTCTAGCATTGGAATTGTTGTGACTAGTTTTTGTTTATAGTTTTTATTGCTAAATTTATTTTAACGAATTCGCATACCTTTATAGATTAATGTTATAACATATAAGTATATGTTATAACATCAGACATAGCTATGTATGTCATACATAGCTTTCTTCTAAGATATAAGCAGATCACTGCTCTTCTAGATGTCACTTCTATTTGATTCTTGCAGGCCCATTAGCAGTTTCATTACATAAATGTCTTCTTTACTTTTTACATGTATATAATAGTTCCTGTAATACAATATAAAAAAATACACGGAATCGAATCTGGGTCCTTGCAGAAGCGGCTTTCTCTACCATTGGCAAAAATGTTTATCGGTTAAATAATGGTCTTTCTAGATATGCTTTTTTATATACATATTATGTTATATGTATGCACACAACATATCTATGGGGAGATGAGGTCGTGACCATCATAAGATTTTAGCCAGGAACGTCGGCTAAGCGAGTCCTCTGAAGCACGCAATATTTTTTCGGACAACCAGATGATCCTAACGAAACTTTTAAAAATCGCAAAAAGTATTTTTTACTTTGCGGTTTCCCTGCGGGATTTGAACCCACGACTCCCGATATTGCAGGATAGGATTGACAACTAAGCACTAAAAATGGGGACACTGGTATTTGTGGTGACATTCACCACTTACGCTTAGGTGCATTAACTAATTGAAATGATCTCGTGTCAATCAGTATGTTTTCCAAAACTAAAAGTATTTTTTAAAAGTAAACCACATTCCGAAATCACCAAAAATTGTTTTATGAGCTTTAAACCCATCGTAAGGCCAAGACATCTCCTATGCAAAATTATACCCCACTATAATCTAATAAATTGATTAGAACGCTCCGTTATATTTGCCCACGTTTTGCCTATACTTTATAGATCAAATACTAATCCACTTTTCTATGTTATATAATGATCGAGGCGACCTTCACCTGCTGGTGAGTGATGCCAATGTCTATCACAGATGCAGCGTTGATAGAAACCAAATAGTAGATAGTTGTCAAATTTCCGGCCAATACTTCCGTTGCTCCCATTACCCGTTACGACAATTGTTAAGTTCTCTTTCTCGTATACTCGTATATTGTATTTAGTATTATGCAGAAAATTGCAAGATGACATACTGTGGCTGACTGCTATCGCACGAAATATACCAGTTTGGCTTATTAAGATCCGAACCCTTCAATGATCCAGTTTCTTCCAGTAAGGGAGAATTCAGCTGTTTAAATGAATCACATGAGTGACTATTACGTTTTTTCCAGCTTTACTTAGAATACACCTTCGTTCCTATGCTAGGTGATTTTTTAATAAAAAAGCTTGATAAAGGCACTCATAAACATCATGTTAAGCTACACTTTATTACCTGACAAAGGGAGAACTTAAAAATTATATTAAAATATTTATTTAAATAAAGGTTTTTGAATTTGGTTGAATTTGGTTTGGTTGGTCGATTATTTACTCTTATTGAAATAAAACACTGTTCTTATTTTATTTTAAACTTGTTATGCGACTTAGAACCTTTTATGTCCTGATTGATCAAATACTTGATGAATACTTATCTTGCTTATTTTCAGTCGTACTTGATATAAATAAATAGTTTACTCTTATAGCGGATGTTGATCAAGTCTCATAGATCTTATCGGCAGTTCGTAAACCTCTAACTGAGATAATAATCGTCTGACTTTGGAAAGTTATGAATCACAAATGTGTGTAGTCCTGCGATAGGTAGAGTTTATTGTGTTTTTATTATGACTTTGATTTTATAGTACCTATTATTTTCCCAGCAAATAATGGTGATTTGCTGGGAAAAATATAAGGGATTTTTTTTATAAACTTGTTTTTTGCACATAAAAATCTAGTGTGTTGCACCAAGTATCACACAGAAATGTACAGGAATTGTTTAAGATCTTAATTGAGTATTAAGCAATATTTTTGTCAACTTCAGTCGTTTACCTACAAAAGAATATTATTGTTGAGTACGTGAATGAAGAAAGTAGTATAAAAATTGCCATGGAAGACCACCGTTGACGTGTCTTCATCGCTGAAGCGCATGCTGAATGGTACAACTTTTCTGTATCTTTTGATTTTAATTTTTAAGATATCTTTTACTCTACTACAGCAATAAATATTTCTCTTTTTCTTCCTTTCACTGGTCGATGGCAAAGATAGGCTCTTCTTCTTAAATGGAGATGATTTTTCCATGTAATGAAAATAATAGCACAAGGACCACCTTGAAAATAATAGTACAAGGACGATCTTATGATAGTAAATGGATGTAGACTACCAGAGATCGATCTGTTAGAAGTCGTCAAAGAAGGCTAAAGCCTTCTACTGACCCTGGTATTTTTTGCTATGATGATTTGTAGGCTACTCCAACTTCGTAACATAAAACGCTAAATTCTCAGAATGTACTAAAATTATGATAACCTAGACCTCTAAGCTGTTATCAGTGACGTCATATAAACTTGACCGCTATGAGGTCAAAAATTAAATTATTTGGCTTTTTATTTTATTTTTTATTTATATGTCATTCTCGTACAGATAAGGTTGTTTTACTATCCGTTAAGCTATTCAACTCAAAAATACTAGTAAATCATAATTGTTAAACTAAAGAAATCCATAGGACTAATTTCTGTAATAATACTATTTGTTCAGTTTACAATCACAAGTGAAAAAGGTAAACGTCTAAAATAAATAATCATTATTAAAATGAGACATCTCATGATAACACAAACCTCATTTAGTATTCCGCCCGAGACGCGTAATATCAATCAATCAGTTAAGGCCAGACGCATTATGTACCAAGAAAAATAAAATAGGACGACTGTCTCATAACAAGGGCCTTATCTGTATGAAGGAAAAGCGATAAAATGATTGATGGCTTAGAGACTGCCGGCAAACAGTGTTCACCTTACAAATTACTGCTAAAATAGAACGCAACATGATACGCAATCAGAATCAAAGCCAAGACAATCCGAATTTATTACTTGTTCAATGCCTAACATTGAAGTGCATATTAATTGAGTATACAGGGCATTTAATGTGTACTGTAAAATTACAGTACGGTCAGCACGCTCACCTGATGGTAAGTGACACGCCTGACCATGCAAGAGGCATTGAAGGCAACTAACTTAAGTTATTATTCTCCATCAGTGCCGCACTGCGCCGACACCCGATCCAACAGATGTTAGGTTCTTATACCCAGTAATTTAGTAGCTACAGTGCTCTCATCCGAAATGCAGAAGTGCAAAACACTTCTGTTTCACGAGACGATAACTGGCACTGCGGTACGCCGCAACAGTATGTACCAACCTACCTAGACGACTCAGCACCGAGTCTACTACCTAATACTGTAACTATATAGACAAACGCTCACTGGTGGGATATATTATATAAAGCCCAGCCATAAACCTCCTTGTTTAGACATTTCGTATAGATTCTTCTAGGATAGTCCATTACGTAATAGCTTCCGCTTACTAATTTTCAATATTTTCAAAATGATGTACTGCATGTAGGTTAGGTTGGTCTATGGCCAAAATGAAAATGGTTGGAACTCTAATCCTGAAAGAATGTAATTCAAATAATGTTGCTTACGTAGTTGCTGACGGAGTAATCAATTTTACTAATTATTACTACTTTAGGTCAGCAATAAACTTATGCCATGTAATGAATTTGTTTTTTTAAAAAACAAC